>BQNB010021096.1:58379-64665 GCA_026074375.1 Tanacetum coccineum | reverse complement strand
CTGTGACTTGTACTTTGTGCCTTAAAGTCGCACCCCAATGTTACTATTCCGCTGCCGTCTGATTTTGGGGGTGTGACACTTCTGGAGTAACCTCTACTAAAACTGGGTTTCCTGGAGTTCTATAAGGAGTTAGAAGCTGGAATTTTTGGAGCAGGTGCAAAACTCATGGGGCTACAATTTATTCAAATGGAGCTCAGATTGGGGAAGACTCCTTCTAGGAGTTTCAGGCCCGTCAAGTCAGCTGAAATTTTATGGCAGTTTTAGGCATCATGTTCATTAAGGATTTCACTTGCTCATGATGGTTCTTGGAGCAAGTGGGAGCCCTCTTTGTGGTTGTGTGGTTAACCTTTAGTTGACTTTTTGGTTCTTGTGATGGCTCATGAGACCAAGCATATGTTTTTCATCGGTTGAGGCTTTGCATACTTGTGGTTGTGTTTATTTGTTTGCTTTTATATATGTTTGGAATCTATATAAACTTGCAAATGTTTTTATAAAACAAAAAATAAAACACAAACCATTTTTAGTAACTAAATCTTTGATTTAGTTTAAATTTCAAATATGATTTGAAACTAAACACTTGTTTTTATATAAATAACACTAAATAAATGTTATGATTATTATTTAATTTATGTATTATTCAAACTAATATTTCACCTAGATTATATATTAGTCATGAAAATGAACAACTTGACACACATAAAAGGTATAAAACAAGTATTAGACTTAAGTTAAAAATAGTTTTAACTTGTGCTACGAAGGATGAATGCATGCTTCCTCGTACACACTTTTTGATCATGTATTTAACAAAAATAATACCCATCAAATTTAAGTCATGCCGTCCAATTGGTTGAGAACACTTGCATTTGACTTTTACTCTGCGTGAGACGTAGGTGAATTGTAACCCAAGGTGATTATTCTCTATGCGTGAGACCTAGACATATTCTCACATGTTCTCGCATTGGATGACTTAATCGAGTTAAGCAGGTGAGACCTTGGCTCGAGGAAAGGATAGGACTAAACATGCCAGCTTAACATTGTTTCTCCGGTTACAAATGTCATGAGTCCCATATGGTCTAACAATTGCACAGGTTTTGCAATTGGTGAACGTCACCTACCTATTGAATCTATCATTGCTAGCAAATCAACTGATGTGATCGTGGAACCTCAATAAGGATCTTAGCCTTTTGTAAAATTAATTATTTTGTATTATAAACAAGGGTAGTTAATTTTAAAAAGATAATTATAGAAAATACTAAATTAAACTTTGTAATTTCTATTAATGACATTTATGCAACACAAACCGTAAACAAAAGTTTGCTTCCTTTCTTAATTATGAAGACAAACCTAAGTCTTCTTTCCTTGTAAGACAAAAACTTATTCCTATCCTTTCTACTTGTATGAGAAAGCTATAATAGGAACACTTGGATTTTCCAATCCTAATCAAACTCAGAGCATACTTACTCGAGAAATCGTTTTGTCTTGTAAAAAGTCTAATGCTTAAGTACGGTTCCACATCTTATTTGGATGACTAGAGAACATGTATTCTATAGCCACCAAAATGATACATCTTGAAGCGTCAAGACATGGTATGAGTTTTAATAATTAGAAATGGAAATCTCAATAAATCGCGAAAGAGAAAAGGAAATTAATAGCATGTTTTCTAGTAGTTTTCATTAACTCGATATTTTTCCTAAGATTCTACACACCCTTGAGGTAATGTAGAAGGAGGAATTGCATGCAAAACTTTCAAGTTAAAGAATAGCATTGATGGCTAGTCCATCATATATATAGTAGAACTTGGTGTACTTCTTTAAATATCTAAGTACATGTTTACTAGTCTGTGAGGTCACATTAGAGATAATGTGCAGATTATTCAAAGAGTGGAAAAGTAAATAAATTGCTACTTGCACTTCATTGGTATACACACACATTTAATGTTGTTGTATCCAGTGGGAGCAATGCCTTTTACTACTGATATAGATGCAAAATCAAACAAAAAAAAAGAGATCATAAACTAGCAAAACCAAAGCAATACAAAAGCAATAGCAAAAAAAACATTCAAAGTATAGATGCAAAAGGTGTTAATAGCACAAGTAATGGTTGTCTACATCAGTGGAGCTATGAGCTTATCACCTTTGTAATTGACCGATCATTTTATTCTCTAGTTGTCTTGAAAAATAATACATTACTTTTCACAAATGAAGCATCATAATTTTATAAGAATCATTGCATATTATTCTATTAGATAACTTGTCGCTTTTCTGATGTCGCTGACTGAAACATTATCCGTACAATACTTATGCATGATAGCTTATTAAACAATAAAGTTCTATATATACTTGTAATGCAAACATGATTTTATTTTTGACTTAATTCATATCACATTTGTGACATTGTCATATTATTCATACAAACATACGGAAGCATGGTGGACTCATAGCCCACTAGTCTCAGGATCGTAACCTGACTCATAATAAGCTCACTTGTTTGTATAAATGCTTGATGTTGTGTCATGCACAAGTGGGAGAAATCTTAATTGTGTGCAAGGTACAACACATAACAATATGACTAATGGTTTTTCTTAACCGCATGGTAAGAAAGCTAATATTCTACTAGGACTTATACACCTCGATCTATGTCGCCCTACTTAGAACTAGTGTCAAGAAATAATGAATACCTACTTCATCATATTCACTAAAAGGTTTAGCTAGGCATCAATAAGAAGTATGTAATTAACTTGAAAAGAAATAGTTGAAGCCAAGAGTTGGCGTTTAATAATACTTTATTTAATATGCTTGTGACTTCTTGTAAAGACATAATCATAAAGTCCTTACACTGTTCTAAGACTTATAAAGTAAGTAATTGACCTATCATGTCTCCTTGTCACGACATGTACATGAAGTCATTGAAATGTTCAAAGACTTATAATGCAATATTAGCAATTAACGTGTTATGTCTTCTAGTTAAGACATGTACATAAAGTCCTTAAACTTCTCTAAGACTTCTACATTATAGCATGCAATTGGCTTGAAATTACTATTAGTGTCATTATGTTTGAACAAATTAGCAAGTATGTGAACCAAAGGGTATTAGGTTATCTATGGAATTTTGATACTATCTCATAATCCTAATACTCATAGAATACCACATAGCTATGGTATAGCTGATGTGTAAAATCCAACTCTGTTGATACTGTTTGTTTTTTTTTGATAACTTTAACTACCCTAACTCTAATATTATTAAGGTTAACAAAATTAAGTAAAGCTACATGTTTACTCAATATGGTTCCAATCAAGAAGGTAACTAAGACACCATCAGGTTATGTAATGGGAAGACTCCCATTAAGTCTTAACTAAAGTTCTAAATTTGTTGAGATCACGTTAAGCATGTTATTAGCAAACTAGAGTCAAGAACTATCACACGAACATTAACAACCAAACAGAACATAATTTATTTGTTGCTCTGACTTTGCTGCAATATTTTAGAGAAAGTCTCCTCTTACACGAAGCAAGAGGGAGCATATGTTTTTGGAGAAAGTCTCTTCTTATACGACCTTCTGAGTGCACTAGCTAACGACATAATAAATGTTGAGATATAGTCGATGAATGAAAATCGTTTTTGGAATTTGATTGATCTTTCACCAATTGGTAAGACTAAGAGGTTAATTTGGTTCTTCTAGGAAAAGACTATTATGGACTAAAATGTACACACATTTCAACTCGCGCCTTGTGGTAAGAGTTTTACTTATACTTAAGTGATTGACTATGATTAAAGCTTCTTTTCCTTGCAAGCGTTAAATGAATAAAGATAGTAATTACCCATATTGATTTCCTGAATATGAAATATGGCAATTGGATGTCTAAACTCCTTCTCATAAAAATCACCACCATCAACACGATACAAATCTAAATAAACTGACAAAAGTCAATTAGTCAAATTATAAATGGAATATTCAGAACACAAAAAGGGTAAAGGTTACATTCTACCCCCTTAAAAGAATTTTGTCCCCGAAATTCAACTACTAACATTACTAAATAAATGCGGGTACTTCAATTTCATCTAATCTTCACGTTCCCACGTGAATTCAGGACCATATTTTGAATTCCACCAAACCATGACGATGGCAATCCTACTACGCTTCAACTTCTTAAAACTCTCTTTCCAAAATTTCCACAAGTTCTTCCACAAAATTTAACTTAGCATCAACTCGAATCTCATCCAAAGGTACTTTCAGTTGTTGACATCAAGCCAAAAACACTCTTAAAGGTTCGACAACGTAAACGGTTGTCATGAACACCATTCAATTCCTCAGGAAAATCTAACCGATAGGCCACATAGCCTATTTTCTTAATAATCTCAAACGGTCTAACAAATCTAGGTGCTAACATCCCTTTCTTCCCAAAGCATACCACACCTTTCCAAGGTGACACTTTGAGCAAGACATAGGCACTACACTTAACACTAGAGGCATCCTCCTCTTATTAGTATAACTTTTCTGATATCACAACGCAGCATTAATCTATTCCTTAAATCTGCGAGATCTTCTCAATAATCTTTTGCACTAACTCAGGTCCTATCAACTGACCTTCTCCAATCTCAGCCCACATAATTAGTGAATGACACTTTCTACCATAAAATTCCTTAAATGAAGCACATCTCACACTAGAATGATAACTATTGTTATACAAAAACTCAACCAACGGAAGATGAAACATCCAACTCCTTCTGAATTCCTTAGGACGCACCCTCTAAAGCATGTTTCCAAAGTCCTGAATAGTACGCACACTCTGACCATTGACGGGTCTGAGGGTTATAAGCCTACTTCATGTCTAAAAACGAGTTCCTAATGCCTCTTGCAATTGACTGCCAAAATCTATGATGTTAAACAACTTCACACGATCTGATATATTACCGAGATTGACACACCATGCCTACAAAAAACAAAAATATCGCAATTCAAATACAATCTAGCCAACCTTTCCATCTTATAATCCTCACGCATAGGTAGAAAATGAGCAGACTTAGTCAATCGTTCCACAATGACCCAGATTGTGTCAAGCCCACTACTAGTCCTAGGCAACTTAGTCACAAAATCCATAGCTATCCCTTCCCATATCCATACGGGAATCTCAGGTTGCTAGAGCAAGCCAGATGGCCTTTGATGCTTAGCCTTAACCTTCAAACAAGTCAAACATTTACTAACATACTCAGCTATATCCTTTTTCATTCCAGGCCACCAATACCTATCTCTCAAATCATAATACATCTTATCAGCTCTTGGGTGTACAGAGTACTTCGACTTATGGGCTTCATCCATTATCAGGGTTCTCACCTCACCCTTCAAAGGTACCCATATTCGATCCAGGTAGTACAAAGTTCCATCACTTCTTTGTTCTATCATCTCATCTAAACCTTTCTGTAATACTATAAATTCATCTACACCTCCTTCTGAGGCCGAAGCCACGTACCTATCCTTGATACCTCCGACTAAAGATCATATTCATAGCTCAAACTCATTGGGTTTCTTAGCATTACACTTTCTTTCCTACTAAGAGCATCATGCCACCAGACAATTTTTCCTTACCAGGATGGTAGCGAATTTCACAGTCATAATCACTAAACAACTCTATCCAGGACTCTGTCCGCATATTCAACAATTTTTTGACTAAAGATTATGCAGAAGCTCTTAATGAACCGTATATATGAACTCTTTGTCCCATAACCAATAAATGTCTCCTCTCCAGATCATAAGTGAAAACACGACCGCACTCCAAATCTAATCTTAGTAGTATAACTCTCTCATGAATTTCACATGCCTAGACACTATTAGCTATCACCTTACCTCTTTGCACTAACAGACAGCCTAGTCCTATCCCGGACACATCATAATATACCACAAAATCTTCTAGTCCATCGGGGAGAGCTAGAACAGGCGCATTACAAAACTTATCCTTCAAGGTCTGAAA
Source organism: Tanacetum coccineum (assembly GCA_026074375.1). Taxonomy (NCBI): domain Eukaryota; kingdom Viridiplantae; phylum Streptophyta; class Magnoliopsida; order Asterales; family Asteraceae; genus Tanacetum; species Tanacetum coccineum. Next base: position 58,699 of record BQNB010021096.1, on the reverse strand, counting down.
TGCCAATTCTTGTTCCTCATCCCAATCAAAATTCTTACTTTTCTAAGTCAAGATATTAAGAGACTTAGCTATCTTAGAAAAGTTCTCAATGAACCTACGGTAATACCCAACCAATCCTAAGAACGAACGAACCTCAGTCGGAGTTCTAGGGGCTTTCCAATTCTTAACAGCTTCAATCTTACTAGGGTCCACATGAATTCCATTACCATTTATCACATGCCTAAGAAACTGCACTTCTCTTAGCCAGAATTCACACTTAGAAAACTTAGCATACAGTTTCTCCTTTTTGAGCAGTTCCAAGACTAACCTTAAATGTTCTA
>BQNB010021096.1:5879-48379 GCA_026074375.1 Tanacetum coccineum | reverse complement strand
AAACCAAGAAAAGGACGAAAAAACAAAGCCAAAACGACAAATCCGGACTCGAAATGAAAAGACGTGAAAAACCAAGTCAATCAAAGCCGGAAATCAATCAAGTCCAAAAAGGTCAACAGAATAGGTCATACTGGTCAAGTCAAAGTCAACCCCGGGCAAAGTCAAAGAAATATAAGTTTAGGGACGAAGTTTCCAATCCCATAAACATATTTTTTATAAGAAGAAAAAGAGCAAAGGAAAAGAGAAGGGCTTATTTTGTAATTTGTTCAAAGTATACAATAGGTGGGCAAAACTCAACCCCCTAACTTTGTACACACTAACGGACAGAAACGGCAAAATTTAAATAACTCTTGGGGACTTGTTTTGCCAAGTCCCCAAAGTTATATAACCACAAGGACCAACTGTGTAATGAAAGTATTAACCATTAGGGGCCATTTTTGCCAAATGGTGAAACACACACTCTGTTACAACCCCAAACCACTTTTCCCGCTTTCTTTTTCCCCCCAAAAACACTCACAGGTGTTTACACCCGTTTTTACCCCACGAACCTTCACCACCTCCATGGATATTCATCTTCCCCCTCCTCCACTACCTTTCCCAGCCACAAAGGTGCCAACTTGGCAATCCCACACCCCCCAAGACCAAATTGATGAAAAGTTGTAAAAATGACCCTACGAAAAATTTTATATTTTTCCTACAAACTAGATGGTAAAAGAAAATTTTCTAAAAAAGCAAAATATTTTTTTGATAATTTTTGTATTTTTTATGAATTAAACAAACTTTTAACTAAATTAAATTATAAAAAATAGTAAATGATTACGAAAAATTCTGAAAAATTTTCTAAAAATACTTTACAACTTAACAATCCTATGAAAAATAACAAACTTCACACAGCTTATGCAATAAGCCCCGAAAATAAGCTAAAAAGCTTATAAGCCTAATTGGGCAAAATACCCTTAAATACTAAGCACCTTGGGTCTTTAACGAAAAAGACCCAAGGGCGCAGTGGTTAAGTGGTGTTGGTATAAAGGGGATGTATTGCTTGGTCCCGGGTTCGAGTCTTGCTCACCCGGACCAAGTATCTTCCCCTTTTATTTTTTTTTTTAAAACTCTAGGGTAGAAATTGTAAGAAATGAAACTAAAAGGTAGGCGGGCAAAATATCTAGAATTTACACTACAAGGTAAACGGGTAACCCTACACTATGAAAAAGTGACAAAACAGACCCTACGCTTGTGGCTTATTTTTGCTTATTAAAAAAGTGAAAATGAGCTTAAACTCAAAACATGAAAGTTGTCAAAGAGCTTATTCTTAACAACTTTAATGAAAGCAACTAGAACTTTTATCCAAAGAATAAGCTTAAAAACAAGCTTAATTTTGACAGAAAGCTTAAGAAGCTTTAAAAGCTAAAAAAGCTAAGTCTTTTTGCTACTTATGGTCTAATAAACTAAGCTAAGGTTTAAAATAAGCAAAAGGGAATTAAACTAACTTAAATAAGCTAAAAAGGACAGGAAAAGCTACACTAAATAAGCTGTGGGAAGCTTATTATGACAAGAAAGCTTAAATGAAGTTTAAAGAGGCTAAAATGCTTAAAGCTAGGACAAATAAGCTAGAAAAAAGGAAATAAGCAAACTAAGCTTATTGCTCAACCAAATAAGCTATAAGGAACACAAATGAGCTTATGAAGTAAGCTTAATAAGCCCAAGAGGTGGCTTAACACTCAGCTAAAAGTGATGCTAAAACAGCCAAAGAGGTTTGTTTGGGCTAAAATAAGCACACAAATACGCTTATCAAGGTGAGACTTTGAGGACTTATACTAAGAGCTTTTAAGCTCTTAAAATAAGCAAAAAGTTGGCTTAAGTGTGCTTATTGGCTTGAGAAAGAGGAACCCTAAAGTTCCCCCATTTGCACCAGGGGAGTCTTTTAAAGGCAACCTCAACGGGATTATTTGACAGCTTATTTTAAGCTGTCAAATAAGCTCTAAAATCACAAGTAGCTCAAAACAGATTGAGTGTTATGCCCAAGGGCTTGTGCACAATTTTAAAGCTTTGGACAAAAACCATTTTACTTGCTTATTTTTGAGAGTGAAAAAGGTGTTTGGGGCTTATTAAAACTGTGACACAAAAGACTTTGGTAACTTTGACTTACAAAGTCCAAAGACCAACCACCCCCCCCCCCCCCCCCCCCCCCCCCCCCCCCCCCCCCCCCCCCCCCCCCCCCCCCCCCCCCCCCCCCCCCCCCCCCCCCCCCCCCCCCCCCCCCCCCCCCCAAGGCTCTTGACAGCCTTTTTTAAACACACAAAAACACACTTTTTGAATGCATAAACTCAACACAAAAAAAAAAAAAAACACAAGTGCTTAATCAAATAAGCACTTGTGGGTTACTTAAAAACTTCACAGTTTTGAACACAGTTTTAAAAACCTTAGAAAACTATTTTAAAACTAAAAACTTTCTAAAAACAGCTTAAAATTGCTTAAAAACTTAAACTAAAGTTAACCCAAATACCTTAACCCATGCCAAAACCTGTTTTGACCCGTTTTAAGGTTATCCCAAACACCCCTTTATCTCAAAACTGTCAAACCAAAGGGAGTTTAAAACCTATTTTTAAACTAAAACTTTGAAAACTTTTTATCCACTTCTACTTATTTTGACTTATTTGAACTATTTTAAAACTAAAAGTCCTAGCTTATTTGGAAAAATAAGCTAGTTTCTCTACTAGCTTAAGTGACAGTTTTGAAAGATAAGGTGGGATTACACAAATTTACTTAATGAAAACTTAAAACAACTAGAGAACAAGTCAGAAATATGTTGCAAGTAATTTGAAAAGTAAATAAGCTCATATTTTAAGCTTAAAGATGAGCTATTATGAAGGATTTAGAATGAAACCTTGGTTCGTGTTTTTGTTGTCTCAGGACCGAATTGCCACTCTTTTGAGTGAGTGGCCTAAAAAAACCCTGTCCTATGGTGCTCCAAAGCCTCTAAACTGGCAATAAGTCAAATAAGTTAATATTAGCTTATTTCTCCAAAGTTACCAAAAGCACAATCAAATGAGCATTTATGAATAAATTCAACTTAAATACAGTATAAGAGGCTTATAACCAGTTTTAAGCTAAATTAGAGCTTATTAGCAAGAATAAGCTCTAATGAGCTTATTGAGAGCTTATTGAGTAAAAACGACTTAAATTTTCATTAAAACTGAAAATTTCAATTGCATAAAAGACATTAACATAAAAACACTTTAAACTACAATAAAAACTGAATTAAAACTTAATAAAACTTGAATATAACTTGGAATATTTGCCACAATGGCTTACAAGGCTTTTATAGCCGAAAATCTACACTAGGTCTTCTTTTTCTCTTTCTTCTTGTTGTGCTTGTTTGTAGACACACAAACACAGGTGTGTTTGTTTTGTGAGAGTGTTAAAACCCTTAATCTTGGCCCTTCAATCTTTAAAATCAATCCTAGTCGTCGAAATAGGTCTTGGGGGGTGTGGGATTGCCAAGTTGGCACATTTGTTGCTGGGAAAGGTAGTGGAGGAGGGGGAAGATGAATATCCATGGAGGTGGTGAAGGTTCATGGGGTAAAAACGGGTTAAACAACCCGTGAGTTGTTTGGGAGGGAAAAAGACGCGGGAAAAGAAGTTATGTGTATAACAGAGTGAAGGTTTGTGGAGTTGGCACAAATGGTCCCTTGAGGTTACTTGTTCATTTGCACAGTTGGTCCTTGTGGTTAAATAACTTTTGGGGACTTGGCAAAACAAGTCCCCAAGAGTTATATAACTCTTTTCACCCTTAGTCCTTGTGGTGTACAAGTTAGGGGGGTTGGCAGTTTTGCCCCCCCACTTGTCACTTTAAGCAAATTGCAAAATCAGCCCTTCTCTTTTCTTTTCCTCTTTTCTTCTTTATATATAAGTTTAGGGATTGACAATTTCAGTCCCTAAACTTATATTTCTTTGAGTTTAACCTCGGGGTTGACTTGGGTTGACTTTGACTTCGACCAGTTGACTTTTCTGTTGACTTTTTGACTTGATTGACTTTTCTTCCATTCCGAGTCCAGTTTTGTCGTTTTGGCTTTGTTTTTCGTCCTTTTCTTGGTTTTCCGTTCCTGCACAACACATTTAGCAAAACAAGCATATATTTGGCATTTTAAGTCCGTTTTTGGTTATTTTAGCTTGTTTTTAAAGGTAAAAGGTATGTGTAATTAAGCACATACCAATCTCATTGAATTATTCGGCGATGATGCGAGACCTTGTCCCCCCAGAAAACCTCGACCCGCAAAAAAAACCAAATCGATAACGACGTCCATCACCGCGGGTAGTCATCCGGAGACTTTTTCGAATAATTTACATACATAATTCAAACTCAAACGGGAAGCCGCTCAATCGGCGTATGGGACGAGGAAGCAAAAAGACTGGCAAAAATGGAGTGTAAAGAATTGAAATTTCTTACGTTTAAACACGGCGGACGGCGGAGACATAGTCGCCTCTCAAACCACAAAAAAGAAGAAATATTAAAAAAAATTAGTTAATTTTTTTTGTATGTTTTTTTCGTATGTTTTTTAAGTTTCGTGTTGTAATATTATTTGAATTAATGAAATTTAGTTCGTTTGAAAAAATGGAAAAGAAAATAAAATTGTGGGTGAATGAGGCTCAAATGAGAAAAATGACATGTTACTGGTGAATGTATACTTTGGTGTGTGAGTGCTAAATGTGAGGATGTTGAGGTGACATTGAGTTAACATAAAAAAAAGGAAATGACATATCACAATACCTAATGTTCTTAGATACTCAAGTAAATCAAGTATATAAGAATATAGACATATCATATGTGAAGTAAATCAATTAAAGAGCTTTGTGTCACGGACTTGTCTCGACAAGGGTCTTCCTGTTGGTCTTAATAATTGTGCAAAACATGAATACTTTAAGAAATGAAGAACAAGTTTTACACAATACCTATTAGACAACTAATAACACAATTTGTACTTTTCAATGCTTATAAATCTTATTAGAAATGAATCAAAGATTTACAAGGGATAGTTGCGGAACACTATCCCGATTGAATGACAAATAAACTCTCATGAATCAAAGCTAAGCTTATACTCCATGAGAGGATGATCCTATCAACTATAATACATTGCATTATTTTGTGTTTGTTTAGAATCGATGTCTATCTCCCTATTACAAACTTTGCTTATATATGAGATAAAAGTACAAGTAGCATGTGATGGTTGTTGAGATGTGTCGGTTGTTGAGATGTGTCATGTCTCTCTTTTTGGAAAAGCAACAACCATACTTTATTTATTGTAAGCACTTGTTTCCACCTTTATGGAAACTCTTGTACTTGCTTGGTCCCCACCATATATGTTTGTTTCCTCAGGGAGATAGACAATGAGAGTCATTGAGATGTTTTTCAAATCTCAAAGACTCTCATGTTGCTTATAGCTCATGTACTTTACTCACTGACACCACATCAGTGAGGTAAAGTGTTTCTTTAGTTGGTCTTTGACGTCCTTGAGGCATCATGTTGAAAGAGCTTTTTACAACACACACTGATTTATTTATCAGTGAGCAACTCACTATTTATTTAGTGAGTAGATTAGGCTATTTTTATTTAAATACTTGTCAGGAACAATTGGGTTAAATTTTTAACCCAACAATCTCTCCCTATTTAAATATAAAAATAGCCTAAGTTAATTAGTAGTAAGTAAGCATAACAGCTTCTTCTTACGTACTGAGTTACAACGACAAATAAAAAATAATACATTTTGATCGCATGTTGTTGATGTTGCTAAGCTTTGTTCAGACTTCATTTTCAGAAACTATAAGCTCTCTGATGATTTTTCAACCAAAACTCTTGAATAACTCCCTGATGTGCAAATGTGTAAATGCATAGATGTATATATGTGGGCATATTGATGTGTATGCATGTTTACATATGATAAGGGTTCACGTTAAGGTAATAGGTTCATGGTTCGATTTTCAGGGTTCAGTGAGTGGGGGATCAGGGAGTAGTTACGGGTACATGGTGGAGGGTTCATATTAATGCTTGGTTTCAAGGACCCTCGGGTTCAGGGACTTGAAACTGACTTTATGGTATCAGGAAGTTTGAATCTTGGGTTCAGTTTGAGGTAACACATTGATTTGCATCCACTGATTATTTTTAATCAGTTGCTCATACAATAATCAGTTCTTAGTTCCTTTATAACTCTATGAACTCTTGGAATCAAATACCCTTTATCACGCCACATTCTTCAATCTCATACACACTAATACACCCCCTTGATACACCTTTTTTCTATTCTACATCAGTACTCCCAAAACACCATATGGGTTTCATGGAATCCTTAAGTTCAGTGACTCCATATTCAGGGACTCAGTTTGAGATTCACTTGGTTTGAGTGACTCAAGTTTCAAAAACTTCAAACAACATTCTGTGTCATTCAGTTTTAGAGATCCAAGTTCATGTTTAGGGACTCGGGTTTAGACTTGGTATTTCAGTGAGTGGTAGTGATTAGGTTTAGTGACCTATTGTTTAGGCCATAGGTTCAATAAGGGAGGGTTTGTTTTGAGGTTTGGTAAGGGATCAGGTTTGGCGGGTGTTCAGTTTGTGAGTACACTCGTATGTATTCATTGAATCCTTTTAAATCAGTTCCTTTTAACCAAGCGTTCCTGTAACTTCCAATCCCCTGACCCTTTTATCCAGGCTAAGCCCGACACCAAACAACCCTTTTTCAGCCTCAAAGAGTTCATACCTAAACACTGATTTTTATCTAATCAGCTTTACAACTCTCTGAAGCCCATAATTTATTCACAGAGCACACGATAAGAAGTGATGTGAGTATTTTTATACTCTAACATCAGAAATTACACTTATCTCATACCCACTGATTATCTTTCCAACTTCAATTAGTTTTCTCAACCCACGCCTTTTTATTCACCATAGCCTTTTCCATTCAGTCAATCTTGGTTTCCGTGACTGATGGATTCAGGCCAGCAACTCCATATGTAGGGACTCTCGGGTTCAGAGTCACCACTAGTTGAGGGACTCCATCGCTTTAGGAAGTCATTAGATTCAGTGATTCATCGGCTTTAAGGACTTGATGGTTTGAGGGAGTAGTAGGGTTCAAGGAGAGTTTTTCGAGAGATGTTATCATCAGGCTTTTCGAGGGATGTTATCATCAGGCTATAACGGGTTCAAGGAGTTATGAATGGTTCAATTTAGGTTTAATTACTCTAAAGCTTAGTTTACTGATTTATTTAATCATTTCCATATGAATACCATTGAGGTCAGGCCCCATATTTATCTCCCACACCACTCTACCATTTTATTCAGGCTAACCCTGAAATAATGAACATGACAACCCTGAGTTACAATCATCATCGACTGATAATCATTAGTGTACCCATTTCATTCAGTCATCCTTTATCAGGCTAAGCCTAAACGACGAACAACACAACCCCTTTACTATATCAACAATCCCCTCAGCAACAAACACCCTTAACAACAACACTTTAACAGCTCCTCTACTCCCACTAATTTTATTCAATCAGTTTCTTGTAGGAATTAACTCATTTGAGTATTCCATTACATCGCTATATTCTAGAAACACTAAACACATCAAGAAACTCACCTATCCATTTTTTACAGTTTCTATTAAACCACAACAAATAATACACCATTCTCATCAACTGAATTTTTTATTCAGTTTCATATCCTAAAACAGCCATTCCAAATATCAATTCAGTTTTATTTTAACTAAATAAACCCATATGACCATCGGTGCTAGTTCTTTAACTGCCATAGTCACAATCTTCAACCCCTTCACCATTCAATCTTCTTTATCCACACATGAACACAAAATCAAGATAACCCATGTTGGTCCTAAATTCGTGTGTGTAGATGATAGGATTATTTTTGTTTATGAGGATTAGATTGGATTTAGGTTTAGATTTTTATGTCGTGATTGTGTTTTTTAATGGATGGATTTGTTTAGGGATTTTGGGTTTGTGAATTGTTTGTGAGTGGGTTTTTATCTTGATTGTGTGGGATATGGTTATTTTTATGAGTTGGATATGTGAGTAAAATCTTTTTCTTGATGTAGGTATTTTTTTAGAGGTGGGTTGTGTGATTGTGTAGCTATGAACATACATGGGTTTTGAAATGAAGATAGCGGATGTTTTTGTCTTCAGGGAGTAGGAATTTTTCCATTTTAGTCAAAAATAAGTGTACTCTCCCCCTCAAAAATTACAACAACAGTAGCAGTTTTTGAAGTTTTACACTCAAATTTTGACATAGCTCAAATGTTATTAGTAGTCATTCAAAAGGATCTGGATCATAAGAATAATTCATAGGCTCTTGATAACACTTGTTGGTCTTAATAATTGTGTAAAACATGAATACTTTAAGAAATGAAGAACAAGTTTGACACAATACCTATTAGACAACTAATAACACAATTTGTACTTTTCAATGCTTATAAATCTTATTAGAAATGAATCAAAGATTTACAAGGGATAGTTGCGGAACACTATCCCGATTGAATAAAAAATAAACTCTCATGAATCAAAGCTAAGCTTATACTTTATGAGAGGATGATCCTATCAACTATAATACATTGTATTATTTTGTGTTTGTTTAGAATCGATGTCTATCTCCCTATTACAAACTTTGCTTATATATGAGATAAAAGTACAAGTAGCATGTGATGGTTGTTGAGATGTGTCATACATGTCTTTATTTTTGGAAAAGCAACAACCATACTTTATTTATTATAAGCACTTGTTTCCACCTTTATGGAAACTCTTGTACTTGCTTGGTCCCCACCATATATGTTTGTTTCCTCAAGGAGATAGACAATGAGAGTCATTAAGATATTTGTCAAATCTCAAGGACTCTCATGTTGCTTATAGCTCATGTACTTTACTCACTGACACCGCATCAGTGAGGTAAAGTGTTTCTTCAGTTGGTCTTCGACGTCCTTGAGGCTTCATGTTGAAAGAGCTTTTTACAACACTCACTGATTTATTTATCAGTGAGTAACTCACTATTTATTTAGTGAGTAGATTAGGCTATTTATATTTAAATACTTGTCAGGGACAATTGGGTTAAATTTTTGACCCAACACTTCCGTGCGGCACTTATAGCCTTGCTCAAACACTCAACGATCTAGGCAACTAAGAAAGCTTTAAAGAAATGAACACAAGTGAAAGGGGAAATGCTTTGTATTGCTAAAGAGAACTTTACAAGAGAGAATACAAGTGAAGAATGAGATGATCTCCCTAAATGAGGATGGCTCTATTTATACTACACAAACTAGGGCTACAAATGGGCTTTATTACAAGGGCCCGTATTCTACAACCTTCTACAAGAAGCTTCTAGGTCTTCCATGAGCTTTCAAGGGCTTCCAAGACCTTCCAAGACATTCTTTCACCTTTCATAGAATTCCACTAAGTCTTCTAGTCAAGTATAAAATAATCCAGAATCCCGGGTAACCTTGTAAACTTGGGCGGGACGTTACATCCTCCCCCACCTAAGCTCGAGATGTCCTCGTCTTGCCATCCTCGGGATATCTCTTGATCTCGTCCATAAACTGCCACAATAAGTCTTCCACTTCCTAACTTGCTTCACTATCGGGAAAGTCGTGCCACTTGATCAAGTACTCTTTATAGCTTGGTACTCCTCGTCTTCGTATCGTACGATCCGACAAAATCTTTTTGACCTCTCGATCGTACGAAGTAACAACCGCTCTTGGTGCCCGCTTGGACACCCCTCGTTTCGAGTCTTTTTTGTCTCCATAATAAGGCTTGAGAAAGTTAACGTGAAAGACCAGGTGGATCTTCAACTTGGGCGGTAGGTTGAACTCGATAAGATACCTTTCCAACACGTCCAATTACCGGGAAAGGGCCTTCATACCTCCATATTAATCCTTTATGAACCTTCCTCAGCGACTTGAATTGTTGTGACAAGAGCTTCATCATCACTTGATCTCCGACCTCGAACTCGACGTGCCACCTCTTTTCATCGGCCCACTTCTTCATCTTCTTAGCCGCCTTGTCCAACAATGCCCAGGCCAAATCCACTTGTTCGTGCCACTCATTTATGGTTTTGTAAGCGGTCGGGCTACTCCCCTCGTATGATGCGGCTAAGACATTGGGAGTAAATGGTTGGCGCCCTGTAACCAACTCAAAAGGACTCTTCCCTGTGGCTTCACTTCGTTTCATGTTGTAAGAGAATTGAGCAACATCAAGGAGTTTATCCTAATCATGTTGGTTGGCACTCACACAGTAACGAAGATAGAGCTTCAATAGTGCATTCACCCTCTCGGTTTACCCGTCCGTTTGGGGATGAAAACTCGTGGAGAAGTTCAAATCCGTCCCCATGATCTTAAACAACTCCGTCCAAAAGCGCCCTATGAATCTCGGATCTTGATCACTAACAATCACATGTGGCACTCCCTAATACTTTACCACATTCTTGAAGAAGAGCTTGGCCGTATCATCCGCCGTAACATCGGATGGTGCGGCTATAAAAGTCCCATACTTCGAGAATCGATCCACCACCACTATAATACTTCCACCCCCTTCCGAATTTGGAAAGCATGTGATAAAGTCCATGGAAACACTCTCCCATGGTCCCTTGGGCATTGGTAGAGGCTTTAACAATCTTGTCTTGTTGGCAAATAAGGCACGTCCGCACGAATGTCTCAACATCGCCCCCATCCTCGGCCAATAATAAGTGCCCTCGACTAATGCTAACGTCCTCGTAATCCCCGAATGACCAACCCACTTTAAATCATGACACCCTTTCAAGATTGCTCGCCTAAGGTTGCCCCACTTAGGCATGTAAAGCCGATCTCCTTTGGTAAATAACATTTCTTCCTTGAGCCAAAATCTTCGGGTCCTCCCGTCTTTCGCCAAAGCTATGATCTTCTTGGCTAAGGGATCATGTTCCAACCCTTCCTTTATTCGGTCTTGGAGGAAGAATTGGGCTTGGGTAATGGCCACAAACTTCGCCGTACGACTCAATGCGTCGGCTACCACATTAGCCTTCCTCGGCTTGTATTCCAATTAGTAGTCGAACTCGGCTAGGAAGTATTGCCAACGAGCTTGCTTGGGACTTAACTTCTTTTGGGTTTGAAAATAACTCGTGGCAATGTTACCCGTCTTGATCACGAATCTCGTACTCAACAAATAATGCCTCCAAATCCTTAAGCAATGGACAACTGTTGTCATCTCTTTCTCTTACACCGTGTACTTCCTTTCTGTCTCGTTTAACTTCCGGCTCTCAAATGCGACCGGGTGTCCATCTTGCATTAGAACTCCTCCAATAGCAAAGTCCGATGCATCCGTGTGTAACTCGAAAGGCATGGTCACATCTGGTAGTCTCAACACAGGCTCTTCCATAGCCGCTTTCTTCAAACTCTCGAACACCTCTTGGCACTCTTTGTCCTATATCCAAGATTTGTTCTTCTTTAATAGGTCCGTTAAAGGGGATGTTATGGCCGAGTATCCCATGATGAACCTGCGGTAATAGTTCACCAAGCCAAGAAAAGATCTCAACTCTGTAACCTTGGTTGGTGGTTCCCAATCTTGGATAGCCTTTATCTTTGCATCGTTCATCATCAATCCACCATCAATAATCTTGTGTCCCAAGAACTCGACTTCATCTTAGGCGAAAGAGCACTTCTCCAACTTCACATAAAGTTCATTGTCTCGTAACACCTGGAACACCTGTTTCAAATGCAATACATGCTCCTCTAAGGTATGACTATAAACAACAATATCGTCCAAGTATACCACCACAAATTTATCAAGGAACGGGTGAAACAACTTGTCACACCCCGCAATTTTCGATATTTTAAATTACTATTTTACCCTTTGACTTTTTGGGTCCGACTTGACTTTTGACTCAACCGCTATAATAATCACAAACCACAAAAGAATAGAAGACAGGAAACCTTCAGGTCTTATGCTGTCACTCCAACTAAAAACAATGGGTATATTGGAAACCGTCCCTTGTGTAAGAAATGCAAAGTGGAGGCATGTAGTCCTTCTCATTTTTTTAAGTTTCTAGCATCACACAGGACCTTGCAACTATTAAGTCTAATAACTTGTAAAAGGTAGGCCTTTATGACAAAGAACTGAGAAACAAAGGGCCCTGCCACGAAGTAATCTACTACCTGTATATAGTTACTTGTCATGCCTGTGGAGAGAAAGGGCATTATGCACACAGTGCCGATTGACCACCAACAACAATGCCTAGGGAAGAGCCTACATGTTGAGGGATAGGAATGCTCACCAAGACCCGAACGTAGTCACGGGTATGTTCCTTCTAAACCAACATCTAGCTAGAGTATTATTTGATTTTGGAGCCGATAAAAGCTTCGTATCCATATCTCTTGCCTCTATGCTAAATATTCCACCCATTACAATAGATACCTTTTACAATATCGAAATGGCTGACGGAAACCTAGTAAGCACAAACACCGTTATTCAGGGTGCAACTCTGACTTTGTTAAACCAACCTTTCAAAATTGATCTTATGCCGATCAAACTCGGTAGTTTCAACGTCGTCATTGGTATGGATTGGTTATCCAAGTATCATGCTAGAATTATTTGTGACGAGAAAGTCATCCACATCCCAATCAACGGTGAAACTTTGATCATTCGAGGTGACCAAAGTAAAACCCGACTAAGTCTCATATCCTGTATAAAAACCAAAAGATATATATCCTGAGGTTGTCAAGTTTTCGTAATCCAAGTAATGGAAAAGAAGTCAGACGAGAAAAGACTAGAAGATATCCCAGTAGTCAGAGAATTCCCAGAAGTTTTTCCTGAAGATCTACCTGGCCTTCCTCCCGTTCGCCAAGTAGAATTCCAAATCGATCTAATTCCAAGGCCCGGCACCTGTAGACCGAGACCTTATAGATTAGCTCCTTCTGAAATGCAAGGAACTCTACCCAGGATACTATCTAACCACTTCAATGAGTTTGCATGACTGAGGTGTTTTATTCGACAAGTACTGTACCCTGGGGTGCTCATGTCTGATTGGTTAAAAGAAAGACGGATCTTTCAGGTGGTGTATCGAGGACCAGGGAAATTAATAAACTTACTAATGGAAATCATTACCATTACCCAGGGGGATTGATGACCTTATTGGACCAACTTCAAGGTATCGAGTGTCTTATCGAAGATTACTTATGATCAGGCTTTCATCAACTGAGGTCAGGGATGAAGGATATTCCCAAGAATGCTTTAAGAACAAGATAGGACAATATGATTTCAAGTGATGCCATTTCGTTTAACTAACGCGCCTTGCTGTATTCATGGATCTCATGAATTGTGTGTGTAAACCATACTTGGAATAATTTTGTGATAGTCTTCATCTCGATGATATTCTCATCTTACTCTCATAACAAGGAAAAGCAAGCAAATCATCTGAGTAATAATCTAGAATTACTCAAGAAATAGAAGTTGTATGCTTAAGTCTCCATAGTGTGTTTTCTGGATTCATATCGTGCAATTTACTTGGTCCACTAATGGATAGTCAGGACTTCATGTTGACCCGCCAAGATTTAAAGCAGTTAATAATGGGACATTTCCTACTGTTCACCCACAGAAATACCGTCAATTCTTCGGACTAGCCAATTATCTACGGAGATTTATCAAAGATTTCTCGAAGATTGCAAAGTCTTTGACTGAATTAACCCAAAAAAACAAGAAGTATATCTGGGGCGAAGACCAAGAGACAGCTTTTCAACTGCTTAAACAGAAGCTATGTGAAGCTCCAATCTTAGCATTACCAGAAGGAAATGACGATTTTGTTGTTTACTGTGATGCATCCCATCAAGGTTTGGGAGCGGTGTTAATGCAAAGAGAGAAGGTTATTGCATATGCATCCCGACAACTTAAGCCTAATGAAGAAAACTATACCACTCATGATCTCGAATTAGGAGCAGTAGTGTTCGCTCTTAAAATTTAGAGACACTATCTGTATGGCACCAAATGTACTGTGTTCACTGATCATAAAAGTCTTCAGCATATCCTTGATCAGAAAGAGTTGAACATGAGACAACGCCGTTGGCTAGAATTGCTTGCAGATTACGATTGTGAAATTCGCTACCATCCTGGAAAGGTAAATGTCGTAGCAGATGCCTTAAGCCGGAAGGAACGAATCAAACCACTCCGAGTTAGATCATTAGTTATGACCATTCATCCAAAATTACCATCACAAATTCTCAAAGCTCAAACTGAAGCACTCAAAGAAGAAAACATCAAAGCTGAGAACTTACGAGGAATGGAACTAATCAATTTGAAATAAAACCAAAAATAAAAATAAAAAATTTTCTGATGGGAACCCGAATGTAATTAGATCGAAGTTGGTTACCACTCTTTGGTAATCAGAGACTTAATCATGCATGAGTCTCATAAATCAAAGTATTCCATTTACCCAGGTTCTGACAAGATGTATCAGGATCTAAAGAAACTCTATTGGTGGCCTAACATGAAGCACATTCATCGCTGATATGTTGGCGCAATTATTTTTTTTTTTATTTTTTTTTTTGGACATGTTCTGGAGTTAAAAGCAGAATGTCAGAAGCCATCGGCTTACTCTGGTACAACAGGAGACTCTACCCAACAAGATTCCTATGTGGAAGTGGGAGAGAATAACAATGGATTTCATCACAAAACTACCCAAAACCTCAAACAGACATGACACAATCTGGGTCATTGTCGATCGCCTTACCAAATCCGCACATTTCATCCCTACCCGAGAGACAGATAGTATGGAAACCCTTACAAGGTTATACATAAAAGATGTCTCCCGAAATGGAAGTGCCAATATCTATCATCTTCGGATCGTGGTCAGGTCTTTTCAGTCCTTTTCCAGATTCTGGCAATCATTACAAAGTGCTTTGGGTACTCAATTAGACATGAGTACGGCATATCATCCTAAAACTGATGGGCAAAGTGAAAGGACCATCCAAACACTTGAAGACATGCTTCGAGCCTGTGTTATAGATTTTGGAAAAGGATGGGAAAAAACATCACCTCTCCCGAAAAACACGTACCATTTGAGAATTTTTTTACAATAACCAATTATCATGCCTTCCCCAGTATTAAGGCAGCACCATTTGAGGCACTTTATGGTCGAAAGTGCAGATCACCTGTTTGTTGGGCCAAAGTTGGAGATGTTCAACTTACGGGACCAGAAATAATCCATGAAACCACTGAAAAGATAGTGCAAATTCGACAATGCTTGCAAGCTGCAAGAGACCGACAGAGAAGTTATGCCAATATAAGACAAAAGCCTTTAGAATTTCAAGTTGGAGATCGTGTTATGTTAAAAGTATCACCTCGTAAAGGTGTCATCCGATTCGGATAACAAGGAAGCTTAACCCTCAGTACATTGGACCTTTCAAAATCCTTGAACGGATGTGGCATATAAACTTGAGCTTCCTGAAGAGCTCAGTAATATCCATAGTACTTTCCACGTTTCTAATCTAAAGAAATGCTTATCTGACGAATCCCTTGTCATTCCAATGAAAGAGCTTCGACTCGATGACAAACTCAACTTTGTGGAAGAACCAGTGGAGATCATGGATCGAGAAGTCAAGCAACTAAAACAAAGTCGTATTCCTATAATCAAAGTAAGATGGAACTCTAAAAGAGGACCAGAATTTACATGGGAACGCGAAGATCAAATTCGTGCCAAGTATCCACATCTGTTTTCCAACAACCATACTCCCGGCATCCAAACTAAATCCGAGACGAGATATCTTTTAAAGGGGGGGAAGACTATAACAACCCGTAATTTTCATCAATGTAATTATCCATCTATTAAATTAGATGCACTGTAATATCCATCTATTATATATATACCACCTTTTTACAGGGAAATTTTTTGCTTTATCTCATTATGCAATGTAACTTGCATCTCTAAAGTAAACGAGCTCACGCAACCTCCACCAATGCCATCTATATCTATGTTTATATCATGTAAACATCCTAACTATTTAAAGTCTATATCTTATTATCAATTTTACCATAGTACATTCTCCATTAACGTACTTTTCAAATGTTTTATTTATCTCAATACAGCATAAACGTTAACTGTTTTATCAAAACCCATTTTATATGTTAATTATATATATAAATGATTGTGCAAGCCCTAAAGCATTGTACACGTTATCATACACAACATTTGATATCTTTTCCCTCCTTAAATCAGTTTCAAACGATTTTAAAGCACAATGTATAAGCTAATCATGCCTAAAAACCTAATTAGGTCATTTGAGCTGCTAAATCATGTTTAAACCTTACCACCACTTTAACACAAGGTACAAGCACTTAATGAATGACTCCTAAACCCTAAACCTAAGCCCTAAGTCATTCTAAAACCTTAATCTAAAACCCTAAACCCTAAAACAAAACCTAAAACCCCAATTCACTTTAAACCACTAAAACAAAATTCTAAACCTTAAAATCTAAGCATAAACCTTAATCCTAAACACCTACATCACCATGATTCACCTCCCTACCTCCTTGCTTGCTACTACACTTGCCTACCAAGTTAAACAAACCCCTCGTCACCCCCTTTGATAACCGCACCTCTACCACCCTTTTTTCACCACTCCTAGCAACCCTTGGCCTCCAAGCTTGACTCCTTGATCCCCACTCCAAGAATAACTAGCATCCAAGTTAGGAAACTTGGGCACCAAGTTGGTTTTCACCCTTATATAAGTCGAACACTCACACCCTTTCATTTCATTCTTCAAACTCAAACACACACACTCAAATGGAGTTCTAGCCATTTTATAGTAGTAGTAGAAGATCAAGTGAAGTCCCTAAGATCATAATTGAAGCAAAGGATCAAGAGAAAGAAGCCCTTGAAGGCGTTTCTAGGCGTACGAACCCAAAAACCCCATTTCGACCCATTTTAGCTCAAGTAAGCTCATAAACTTGTTCAATAAACTCATCATATGTTTTAGAATGTTCATAAGACTCCTAAGATCCTATATGAACCCTTGTTAAAGCCTTAAATCCTCAAACGCATGCGTTTTTGATTAAAACCCTAAAAATGACCCGTTTTGATTTTCTAGCTAACGAATCCTTTTTCTAAACTTTTGTTACGTTAGAACATCTTATTTTAGCTTATTCTAATAATCTATAACCTGCAAAACTCTTTTGGATTTCAAAAATATCAAAATTATGAATTTTGGACTTGATTTGCAAATGTTTTCATGCATAGGGGTAAATATCGTAACTTTATGAAATTTATAACTAGAGGGGCTGAAAATGTCATTATTCCAAAGTTATAACTATAAGGACCTATCTTTCCAAGTTTCAAAGTTAAAGGTTTAATATTTATATACTTATTATATAAAGGACTAAACTTGTAAAAGTTTATAAACCAAGGGTATATATTGCTATTTTTGTATTCTTAAAAATATAAAATATAATATTTTTATACAAATTATAAAAATATATATTAATATTATAAAACTCAATTTTATTAAAACCCGACACATCAATCGTTATTAATCATCGATCGACGCATTATAAAACAATTACGTTATATAATTAACGTAATTTATCATCGACTAGCTTTTGAAGAAACTTAAAACTATAACGTATCACGTTACTAGGGAGCTTCATATAAGGGGTTTCATTTGGGTATACGTTTTGACGAGTTTGCTGGATTTACGATTTAAAGTGTCCTGGCTCCTCAAACGTTTACTACATGACTTCTGAATTATGATGGCCCGAACAGTGATACAATACTTCCATAAATTAATAAATCAAAGTAATATGTTAAACTTTATAAAGTTTTGAAACATAAATAATCAAACTAAGACTTGACATATTACCCCAGGTTGCGTGACGAGGCCGTTACTTTCATTTGATATACTTTTGCCACCAATCAGATTTCCCTGTTAAGGTGAGTTCATAGCCTCACATTTTAATCTTTGAAATGTTTCATAAACCCGCGAGGGGGATACATGCTATAAACCATGAATACAAGTGTTTTTCCAATTGTATGTTATCTTGATATATTATTGCCTAAGTCCCTACTTTTGCCATTAAGACCCCACTATCATGAACCGTTAATTACTCTTCGGAGTAAGCGCGAATGCTGTGAATAGATCTATTTGGGGCTGAACTCCCCCGTTGGTATACATGTACTTTTGGTAACCAAACGTACTTTATTTGAATAAACTATGTGGGTGTTTGGCAAAGGCACCCGTTGGGGCAACTACTTGTGATTATTGATTATCTCAAGGCTTAGGTGTTATGAGCTTAGGGCAGTAATACTGTTTTCTATGATAATTGTATCTACATTGCAATTATTACTATTATGGGTGTATAACAACATAACCCACTGTTATGATGACTTGTATTCAAACTATTTATCATAAACCTATGAATTTTACTCAACCATTGTGTTGATCTTTTTAGCATGTTTATCTCAGGTAATTGAGCAACATATGGCACGAAGTGGGTCAGACTTGAAGATGGCTAAACTGTTATCATTCAAACTTTATGTTTCTAGATGTTGGGACCTCTCTTCTTGTAAAACTTTGATGAATACATGAATGATAACTGAATTTTACAAAAACGTCTCTTTACGAGTCGTTTTCTATGATTATGACTGTTGTATAATGAAATAATACCCCAGATTAGCTTTCGCTGCTATATTTGTCAAAATGGGAGTGTTATACATCCCTAGAGATGAACGATTTAAATTTTATTCCATTATCCGTTAACGTGATTGTGGAAACTAGAAGGAGGAGAGGGGTTGAATAGTTTACCGCTTTTTAAAATTTAATTATCGATGTTTGTAAAATCCTTAGATCCAGGTTTATGTGCAATCAATTGAACACAATATATATAAGTAAAACAATATTAACTACGAAGTATTAAATGCAAGATTAAAGCAAGGAGTTAGAAAGATCAAACCACAACACGAAGATTTATATATAGTGGTTCAGTAACGAAGCTCCTCTTCGCCTTACTCCACTCCCAGAGTATCCAACTCGAGAGTTAACTACAGTATGTCAACAAGCTCCCTTCACAAGGAGAAATCGTACAATCGTCGCTTACACCAATTTCTGACACTAAGCTAAATGTCGAGTTTTAATCTTAGCTAGAACCAATCTACCACTCACAAATGTATTTTGAGGACTAAAATACTAACCGCTCACTCACGTATTTTCATACCTAAAATACTAACCCAATCTAACTACTACACAAGATTAGATTTACTCTCTGTAAAATATGGCCTCGATTTACTCTTTGAAAAAACCGAAAAAAAACAAACAGATGCCCTAAAAAACTAAACAGATGCCCTAAATTTTTTTTATATAGTCTGAAAAATTAGGGCATCTGTTTGGTTTTTGAGTTTTTTACAGACATTATATCGAGGCCATATTTTCCTAAAAAACCAATTTATCAGATGTTCGATGTAGTACAAGCTTATGGATGCGGGTCTGGGAACAAACATAAGGGGGGAGGTATGTTTGATGTCTTAGGAAATAAGGTTTCATAGTGGGGAAGATGGTTCTTTATTTGTGATCTTTACACAGAGCAGGGGAAGCCGAATATTAGTCACCATGGTAGTTAGAGAAAAAGGCGATCCTCATACTAGGTATAATCAGAGCGTGAGCAAAGTCAAGAGCTATCTAGGCAGTTGTTAAGCGAAGTCCATCTGATCTGCATTCTCTAAGTGATAACGAACCTCCGTCTGATGTCGAAAACTACAGCAATACAGCATATACTCTTCTAACAAATCATGTGTGCTGAAGCGAATCACTAGAAGATCACTTTAAACACAACCTACAAAAAAACTGAGATACAATAACTAAAAGTCGAGAACTGCGCATGGCAACTGAAAAAAAAAAGAGTAACATGGATCGAGAAGTCAAGCAACTAAAGCAAAGTCGTATTCCTATAGTCAAAGTAAGATGGAACTCTAAAAGAGGACCAGAATTTACATGGGAACGCGAAGATCAAATTCGTGCCAAGTATCCACATCTGTTTTCAAACATCACTCCGGCATCCAACTAAATCTCGGGACGAGATTTCTTTTAAGGGAGGGAGACTATAACAACCCGTAATTTTCATCAATGTAAATATCCATCTATTAAATTAGATGCACTATAATATCCATCTATTATATATATACCACCTTTTTACAGGGAAATTTTTGCTTTATCTCATTATGCAACGTAACTTGCATCTCTAAAGTAAACAAGCTCACGCAACCTCTATTAATGTCATCTCTATCTATGTTTATATCATGTAAACATCCTAATATGTCAAGTCTATATCTTAATATTATTTTTACCAAGTACATTATCCATTTAATGTACTATTCAAAACGTTATTTCAAAACAAGCATTAAACGTTAACGTTTATATCAAAACCCTAATTATATGTAATGTAAACATATAAAATGAATGTGCAAGCCTTTAAAGCATGTGTACAAGTGTATAATGCATAACATTTGAATATCTTTTCCCTCCTAAATCAAGTTACAACTTTCTAAAGCATAATGTACAAGCTAATCATACCTAAAAACCTAATTAGGTCATTTAAGCTCCTAAATCATGTTTAAACTTTACCACCACTTTAGCACAAGGTACAAGCACTTAATGCACGACTTCTAAACCTTAAAACTAAACCCTAATTCATCCTAAAACCCTAATTTAAAACCTTAAACCCTAAATGAAACCCTAAAACCCTAATTTCAAACCTAAAACTAAACCCTAAACGTTAAAACTAAACCTTAAACCTTAATCCTAAACCCTAATATAAATCCTAAACCCTAATCTATCCTTAACCCTAAACCTAACTCGAATTTAAACCCAAAATCATAAGCCAAAACCCTAAACCAACCCGACACCATTTTCTTTCATTTTGACCCATTTTTAATCTAAGCTAGAATCCTACCACCTCTCAAGCATCACCATGACATCACCAATCAGCTTACAAGCACCTCTATCACCACCCTTAAGCACCAAGTCTTTCCTTGTCACCACCTTGTCACCCCATTCTTAGCTGTGACCACCCACTACCTTACACCATTCATATCTAGTTTTCTAGCTTATATGAATCATCATATAGCCTCCCTTAGTCACCTACGATAGCTACAACACTAATCAAACATCAAAAACTTGGGCACCAAGGGTTTTGAACACTATAAATAGCCGAAACAAGCAACCCTTTCATTTCATCCTTCAAACTCAAACACACACACTCAAATGGAGTTCTAGCCATTCTCTAGCAGTAGTAGAAGATCAAGTGAAGTCCCTAAGCTCATAATAGAAGCCAAGAATCAAGAGAAAAGAACCCTTGAAGTCGTTACTAGGCGTACGAACCCAAAACCCGGGGGGGGGGGGGGGGGGGGGGGGGGGGGGGGGGGGGGGGGGGGGGGGGGGGGGGGAGAGTTCGACCCATTTTAGCTCATGTCAAGCTCAAATATTGTTACAATAACTATAATCTGTATTAGAATGTTCATAATACTCTTAAGATCATATATGAACTCTTGTTAAAGCCTTGAATCCTCAAACCCATGCGTTTTTGATTAAAACCCTAAAAACGACCCGTTTTGATTTTCTAGCTAACGAATCCTTTTTCTAAACTTTTGTTTACATTACAATTGCTTGATTTAGCTTATTCTAATAAGCTATAACCTGCAAATATAATTTGGAACCCTAAAATAAGCTTGCATGGATTTTTGGACTTGATTTGTAAATTATTTCCATGCAATGGGTATATATCGTAACTTTCTGAAATTTATAACTAAAGTGGCTGAAAATGTCATTATTCCAAAGTTATAACTATAAGGACCTATCTTGTCAAGTTCTAAAGTTAAAGGTTTAAATTATATACTTTAAATATAAAGGACTAAACTTGTAAAAGTTTATAAACCAAGGGTATATATTGCCATTTTTGCAAACTTGAAAATATAAAAATAATATATATTATATAAATTTATAAAATTTATATTAATATTATTAAAAAAACTCTATTTTATTAAAACCCGACACATAATCATTAATTAATCATCGATCGACGCAATTATAAAACAAACTACTTATACATTTAAACGTAATTTTATCAATCGACTAAGTTCTTTTGAAGAAACTTAAAATTCTTATGTATCACGTACTAGGATCTTCAATGTAAGGAGTTTCATTTTGGGTATAATGTTTTGACGATTTTTGCTGGATTACGCTTAAAGTGTCTTGGCTCCTCAAACGTTTACTACATGACCTCTGAATTATGATGGCCCGAACAGTGATACAATATTTCCATAAATTAATAAATCAAAGTAATACTTAAACTTTATATAGTTTGGAAACATAAACCAACACACTAAGACTTGACATATTACCCCAGGTTGTGTGACGAAGCCGTTACTTTCGCTTTATATACTTTTGCCATCAATCAGATTTCCCCTGTTAAGGTGAGATTTCATAGCCTCACTTTTAAATCTTCTAATGTTTCATAAACCCGTGAGTGGGATACATGCTATAAACATGAATACGAAGTATTATTCCAACTTATCTATCCTGATATATTAATTGACTAAGTCCTTTACTTTTTCAATAAGACCCACTATCATGAACCATTTAATTTACTTTTAGAGTAACGCGAATGCTTTGAATAGATCTATTTGGGATTGAGCTTCCCCGTTGGTGTACCTTTACTTTCTGGTAACCAAACGCACTTTTAAAAAAAACATTTTGAAACTCTATGCGGGTTGTTTGGACATAGTAACCCGTTGGGAGAACTTATTGTGATTATTGATTATCTCAGGTCTCGGTGCATGAGCTTTAGGCAATAATATTGTTTTCTATAATAATTATACTCATTACAATTATTACACTTATGGATGTATAACAACGTAACCTACTATTGAACTTGTATTCGAAAATTTTAACATAAACCTATGAATTTCACTCAACCTTTGTGTTGTCTTTTTAGTATATTTATCTTAAGTAACTGAGCATCTTATGGCACGGAGTGGCACAGACTTGAAGATGACTAAACTGTTATCATTCAACTTTATGTTTTTCTGTAGCATTGGGAACCTTTGTTTGTAAAAAACCTCTGATGAAATAATGAATGATAACTTTTCTTTTAAAAACGTTGGGGGATATAAGGGTGGGATGTGTGGGGGGGGGGCTCTTTGAGTCGTTTTCTATGATTATACTGTTGTACAATGAAATAATACCCCCAGATTAGCTTCCGCTGCTATATGTAAAAAATGGGGGTGTTATAAAGTTACATACCATGTCGATTCAGACGTTATCTCAACCAAAATAGGGAGACACAAAAGTTTCTTAATTATTCCATTGACATTGGTTCATATGTGTTTAAAATGATTCAACCTAATCGAAACCAGCCAGAGAGACCTGAAACTGAAGATGATCTTACAGGTGATAATTTGAAACAATATGAGGTTGATATCGAAGTGATGAATTTGATTCTTATCTCCATACCAAATGATATCTACAATTCTATGGATTCATGTCAAACTGCGAAAGTAATACGACTTTAGGTCAAACGCTTAATGTAGGAACTGAGTTGTCTAAGATTGACATGGAAACATGAATTAATAATGAGTTTGATCAATTCACTACTGAACCTGGAGAATCACTTCTGTCAGTCAATAATCATTTTTCACAGCTTATGAATGATCTTAAACGAAACAAAGTTGAACTTCCAAATGTCACCGTCAACACTATATATCCCGAATTTGCATTAAACCTGAATGGATCAAGTATGTCACTAGTGTTCGTTATGGCAAAAAATGTAGAGATAGATGACTCCATAGATAGTTGTTGATTACCTTCAGCAAATATGAGAACACTTGGCAACACTTTTTGTTTTTTTTTTTTTTTTATATAGCTTCAAGAGTAAAAAAGTTGGAAAAAACTCATGATCCTCTTGCATTGGTTGCGCACCACAATTCTTCATTTCTCGATCACCACAACCTTATTATGTCACACATTCTCCTTATGTGGCGGATTATGATGATAATTACCAGGGGGATACATTTCAAAATGATCCAGAAGATCCACTCAATTCTACAATGATGCTACTAGCTCGTGCAATCACTCAGCGTTATTCTACTCGTAGCAGATGCCTTAAGCCGGAAGGAACGAATCAAACCACTCCGAGTTAGATCATTAGTTATGACCATTTATCCAAAATTACCATCACAAACTGCAAGTCAAACACAAGCACTCAAATAAGAAAACAACAAAGGTGAGAACTACAGAATGGAATGAAAAGCATTTGAAATACGTCCTGATGGAAATCGTTGTATTAAAAACCGAAGCTGGTTACCACTTTTTGGTAATCTGAGAGACTTAATCATGCATGAGTCCTATAAATCAAAGTATTCCATTCACCCAGGTTCTGACAAGATGTATGAGTATCTAAAGAA
Source organism: Tanacetum coccineum (assembly GCA_026074375.1). NCBI lineage: Eukaryota > Viridiplantae > Streptophyta > Magnoliopsida > Asterales > Asteraceae > Tanacetum > Tanacetum coccineum. The sequence continues at coordinate 23,922 of BQNB010021096.1, read as the reverse complement.
ACGCTATTGGTGGCCTAACATGAAGGCAATCATCGCTGAATATGTTGGCAAATGTTTGACATGTTCTAGAGTTAAGGCAGAATGTTAGAAGTCATCCGGCTTACTGGTACAGCCAGAGATTCATATGTGGAAGTGGGAGACAATAACAAAGGATTTCATTACAAAACTGCCCAAAACATCAAACGGACATGACACAATCTGGGTCATTGTCGATCGCCTTACCAAATCCGCACATTTCATCGCTACCCGAGAGACAGATAGTATGGAAACCCTTATAAGGTTATACATAAAGGAAATAGTCTCCTGGCATGGAGTGCCAATATCTATCATCTCGGATCGTGACAGTCATTTCACATCCAGATTCTGGCAATTATTACAAAGTGCTTTAGATACTTAATTAGATATGAGTACGGCATATCATCCTGAAACTGATGGACAAAGTGAAAGGACCATCCAAACACTTGAAGACATGCTTTGAGCCTGTGTTATAGATTTTGGAAAAGGATGGGAAAAACACAAACCATTGGTAGAATTTTCTTACAATAACAGTTACCATGCCAGTATTAAGGCAGCACCATTTGAGGCACTTTATGGTCGAAAGTGCATATCACCTGTTTGCTAGGCCGAAGTTGGAGATGTTTAACTTACAAGACCAGAAATAATCCATGAAACCACTGAAAAGATAGTACAAATTCGACAACGCTTGCAAGCTGCAAGAGATCGGGAAAGAAGTTACGCCAATGTAAGGCGAAAGCCTTTAGAATTTCAAGTTGGAGATCATGTTATGTTAAAAGTGTCACCTGGTAAAGGTGTCATCCGATTCGGAAAATGAGGAAAGCTTAATCCCTGGTACATTGGACCTTTCAAAATCCTTGAACGGATTGGCCTAGTGGCATATAAACTTGAGCTTCCTGAAGAGCTCAGTAATGTCCGCATTACTTTCCACGTTTCTAATCTAAAGAAATGCTTATCTGACGAATCCCTTGTCATTCCAATGAAAGAGCTTTGACTTGATGACAAACTTAACTTTGTGGAAGAACCAGTGGAGATCATGGATCGAGAAGTCAAGCAACTGAAAAAAAGTCATATTCCTATAGTCAAAGTAAGATGGAACTCTAAAAGAGGACCAAAATTTACATGGGAACGTAAAGATCAAATTCATTCCAAGTATCCACATCTGTTTTCAAACATCACTCCAGCATCCAACTAAATCTCGGGACGAGATTTCTTTTAAGGGAGGGAGACAATAACAACCCGTAATTTTCATCAATGTAGATATCCATCTATTAAATTAGATTCACTGTAATATCCATCTATTAAATTAGATGTACTTTATATACCACTTTTTTACAGGGAAATTTTTGCTTTATCTCATTATGCAACGTAACTTGCATCTCTAAAGTAAACGAGCTCACGCAACCTCCACCAATGCCATCTATATCTATGTTTATATCATGTAAACATCCTAATATGTCAAGTCTATATCTTAATATAATTTTTACCAAGTACATTATCCATTTAACGTACCATTTACAACGTTATATCAAAACAGACTTTATCCGTTAACATTTATATCAAAACCCTAATTATATGTAATGTATACATATAAAATGAATGTGAAAACCTTCAAGCATGTGTACAAGTGTACAATGCACAACATTTGAAATATAATTTCCCTCCAAGTCAATGTACAACTCATTTAAGCTCAATGTACAAGTCAATAATGCAAGAAAACCAAACTAGGTCATTTTACCTCCTAAATCACTTTAGTTTCTTACCACCACTCTAGCACAAGGTACAAGCACTTAATGCATAATTTCTAAACCCTAAACCTAAACCCTAAGTCATCTTAAAACCCTAATCTATAACCCTAAACCCTAAACGAAACCCTAAAACCCTAATTTCACTTTAAACCTAAAACTGAACCCTAAACCTTAATCCTAAACCTTAAACCTTAATCCTAAACCCTAATCCTAACACTAAACCATAATCCTAAACCCTAATACACGTTTAAAGACTAAAAACCCTAACCCTAAACCCTAAACCACCCGTCACCCTTTTTCTTTCATTTTAACCCATTTTTATCAAACAAGCACCTCAAGCTAGCATCCTATCACCACCAGGACCTCACCACCATGTCACTAGGCAGCCTACCAAGCACCTTCATCACCACCTTAGCCACCAAGTTTGGCCTTGTCACCCTTGTCCATTCGCACCCTTCTAACACTCCCCACCTTGCATTGCTACCTTCCTAGCCTCCCATACATATCAATAGGCTTCCTTAGTTACTACCCTAGAACCTTGGCCACTACTCCAAGCCTCAAACCTTGGCCACCAAGGTTTCGAGCACTATATATAGCCGAAACATACAACCCATTTCAAATCACACCTCAAAACTCATCAAACACACAAATGGAGCTCTAAACAAGACCAAGGAAGATCAAATAAGGAAGAACTCAGCAAAATAGAAGCCAAGAATCAAGAAAAAGAAGCCATTGAAGGCGTTTCTCGGTGTACGAACCCAAAAACCCTCATTCGGCCCATTTTAGCTTAAGTAAGCTTAAAATCTTGTTCAATAAGCTCATAATCCGTTTTAGATCATTCATAATACTCTTAAGATAATATATAAACTCGTGTTTGAAGCCTTGAATCCTCAAACCCATGTGTTTTTGACTAAAACCTTAAAAAATTCCCGTTTTGATTTTCTAGCTAACAAATCTTTTTTATAAACTTTTCTAATAAGTTATAACCTGGCAAATATCATTTGGAACCCTAAAATAGCTTACATGGCTTATTTGGACTTGATTTTGCAAATTATGTTTTCAGCATATGAGTATATATCGTAATCTTTTTGAAATTTATAACTAAAGTAGCTAAAAAAATGTCAATATTATTCCAAAGTTTATAACTATAGTGTGAAGGCCCTAACTTGCCAGTTTCAAAGTAAAGGCTTAAATTCTATATACTTTAATAAATAAAGGATTAAACTTGTCAAAGATATAAACCAAGGGTAGTTAATTGCCATTTTAGCAACTTGAAAAATATAAACTTAATATTTTTATATATAAAGTATAAAAATATATATTAATATTATAAAACTCTATTTTATTAAAACCCAAACACAATAATGCGATAGTTGATCATCGATCGAGCTCATTATAAAACAAATTACATTATTAAAATTTAACCGGTATATATATACATCGACTACTTTGAAGAAACTTAAAAATTTTATCCGTAACACGTTAATAGGGGATCCTTCATGTTGAGGAGTTCATTTGGGTATACATTTATTAGACCGAGATTTTGTCAGGGATTACGATTTAAAGTGTACCTGGCTCACGAAAACTTTAAGCTACAAGACCTAAACTCAGAATTATTATGGCCCAAACAGTGATACAGATTTCCATAAAATTAAATAAATCAAAGTAATACTATAAACTATATAAATGTTTTAAAACATAAACCATCAACACTAAGAATAGGACATAATATACCATGACCATGGTTGCGTGACGAGTACCGTAACTTCACTAAGATAAAAGTACCCCCCTTTTTTTGCCATTAAATCAGATTTACCCTGTTAAGGTGAGTTCATAGCCTCTGCATTTAAGTCTCCTGATATTTCATAAACCGCGCGAGGGGGATACAGCTATAAAACCAAAAATCAAGTGTTTTTTCCCAACTGTATTCTATCCTGATATATTATTCGCTAAAGTCCTTACTTTTGCCATTCAAGATCCCACTATCATGAACCCGTTTAATTACATTTCGGAGATAGCGCTTATGCTGTGAAATAGATCTATTGGACAGAACTCCCCCGTTAGTGTACCATATACTTATTGGTAACCAAACTCACTACATTTGAATCAACTATGCGGGTTGTTTGGGCAAAGGGCACCCGTTGAGGGCATCTACATGTGATTATTGATTATCTCAAGGTCTCGTGTCATGACTTAGGGGCAATAATATTTTTTCTATAATAATTGTACCATTGCAATTATTTTACATTTATGTGGTGTATAACAATCGTAACCCACTATTTGACTTGTATTCAAACAGTTACACAAAAACCTATGAAGTTTCACTCAACCACTTGTGTTGACCTTTTTTAGACATGTTTATCTCAGGTAATATGAGCAACATATTGCACGGAGATGGCACGGACTTGATATGGCTAAACGGTTATCATTCAGAACTTATGTTTTTTCCTGAAATTTTGTGACCTCAAGTTTATACAAACTCTGATGAAATAATGAATGATAACGTATCTCTATTAAAAACGTCACTTTTGAGTCTTGTTCTATGATTATGAATGTGTACTATGAATAAAACCAGCCATGATTAGCTTCCCGTTGCTATATGTCCAAAATGAGGGTGTATATTTCTTATCTGATTATCTAAAAACAACTACTCAAAACCATTGTGACGAACTGTGGACGACCTGGTCTTACCTAAAAAGATTATACTACATACGTAGGTTATACTTTTACCCGTGTGTTTCCCTATAATAAAATTGGTATTCTTAGTCATTATAAATTTAAAGCTTTTGAAACACATCATTTACCAAGTTTTAAATTTATAAAACTCGATTACCGATACACGCACTAATGGGCAGAGAACCCGGTCGTAAATAGTGTAGTAGCTTAGTAAATCCGAGGTCGTCCCAAGAGCTAAGATTTAATAGTTTAATTTGATTAATGTCATGATTTGAAAATGGTTTTAAGTTTGATTTTAAGAACTACGAAAAGTAAATGCAATAATCTAAATAGATAGAAGAATTCAGGGAGAAAGGCGTGCTAACCTAACCATTTCATTACCAATGCTATGATTACATTTTCCTGTGCAATGTTTAATTATAAGTTCCATTAGTAGTTCTAAAGTCGACAGACCCGAATTTTCATTTAAGGTCTGTCCTATGCTTAATCTGCGATCCCACATTCCCCTACGATAACCCCAAATACCCTTAAGACCAATCTATAATCTAAACCGATTATTAACCCTCTCTGAAAGAGTTCCCATGCTTTTTAAGTATTTAATGTGACAAAGGCGGTAATCTGGTTAATTCCTACACTAGGGATAGATGTCAAGCTACCCTAGTACCCCACTAATCCCAGGTTCAACATGGTAAGTCTAATATCAGGATTAATAAGATCTAAGCCACCCTCTATACTACCAAAACATGGGGGTCAATGAAAGGCTATAAGGATATCTAACAGAACCATAATTGAACAGGAAATCATAATCATAATAACAGCAACTACATGGTTAGGCCAGCACTAGGAGTGCTTAGCCGCTCATAGTAACAGCAATGCAAGAATTAATGAATAAAGACATGGATTGAATCATCATAATTCTTACAGAGAATGAAATGAATGATTAAGTACAATAAGTATGCTAGTGGCTTCTCCCTTGGACCTTCAGATGAAATGCTTCGAACCTTAGGGGTTTGGTTCACCCCTTAGAACTGTGTGTGAAGTGGTGGTGGTGAGTGATGCTAAATCAGCCGGAGGAAGGCTCTATTTATAGGCTTCAAAAGGTTTACGGCGTAATCCTTATTGGATGTTACGCCATAACCTTGCTACGTAAACATCCAATCTTCTAGGCAATAAAGTATGTTATGGCGTAACGCTGAGTCGGATACATCATCTCTTGTAATTTTGAATGTTGTGGCATAATCTTGGAGACACTTTACGCCATAATGGGTGTGATGACTCATTTCTTCGTTAGAGTACGCTACGGCGTAATCCCTCGGGGGTGTTACGCCGTAAACTGCCTTGGACTCTTCACTTTAGTGCATTTCTTGTCCAAATCCATTGTCTTTTGATAAAATGCTCACTTGGTCCCTGAAAACTAATAATAAACAATTAAGTAACGTTTTCATACATTAATAACATATTTGTAAGCATTTTTATAAGGAATTTGATATTAAAATGTATGAATTATTTGATGTTATCAATACAGGAATTGCTTGCAGCCCAATAACAACATGAACATACCGTGGTTAGATCAAAATTGACAAAACAAAATCAAACCCTAAATAATATGGTTTAAAACTTCTACCATGTGTACCCGATTGAATCAATTCAAAACCCTAACAACCTCCATAACATTAAGGTTATAATAAGAGTACGAGCCACATACCTCCTAGATAAACATGATCCCTCATAAAAGGATGTATAATAAACCACATCCATGCAGCGAAACCTTAAGATAAACACGATCAAAACCCTAACTCATTTTGATAACAAAAGATCCAAACAAGAATAGGGGTAAAGGGTCGCTTGCAGCAGCATAGAACCATATGAACACATTGTGTTCAGATAAAAAATGACGTAACAAAATAAGAGCCCTAAATAATTAGGGTTTCAATCCAGCCGTTACTACAACTCAGTTCCCCAGGTTTGCAGAAACCAAACACATCAACCCAAAACCCTAAGGTCGATCAACCACTCACACGTCTTCCAACGAACCCAATAAGGACCTGATAGAACAAGCAAACCCTAGAATTAAAAAGAATAAACCCTAAACCTAAAATAAACCCGTCAATCAAATAAAATAGAAATCTTATAAGATCCAAGGATAACTATAGGCAGGATTAAATTAGGATGAAAAGGATTCAATAGGTCGCCGTCTATTATGGACAAAAAACACAAACGCTAAATGTAGATCGACCCCAACCCTTTTTTTAAATCAAAACAAACCTACTCAAATCGATTATATGAAGATTAAATCACCATAAACAGATCTAAAATATGAATGAATGATCAAGAAAAAAGGGAGGAACAATTAGATCATGAAAGGATGGGGGTTGCGTTTTTCTTTTTTCTCTCCCTAAGGGAGAGAAAAAACACTTATTATTCACCACATAGTTTGTTAATAGTAGCATACGGATTATTGGATATATAAGGAATGTTTGATATTTGTTTGATATTGTGCTTTTGTTTGTTTGGTAAAAACATTTCATCGGGTTTTATAATATGTTACTAATCATACAATAATTTAAATTTATCAACAGATTTGAAAGACTTTAACTTGGGAGAAAAGGAAGTACAAGAAAGAAGTATAGTGGAGTTATTAGTTAAGGACGAGTTCTGTAACGAAGTTCGGCGTTGTGCGCAAATTGTTTCTAGGAATGGGCACAACTACACTGTCAGTTATGACGTGTATATGCCGCAACGTGATATCTGGCCTAACGTGATAAGTTTTTACACAATCCTTTCTTAGATAACTTACGAGAAATAGCGACTGATGTAAGACAATTCTACCTTATATTGCCTTAAAGTATTATGTTATTTGATAGTAAATATTGGATAATGTTCAGTTTAAATTAATGACCCTGATTTGCAACATAAGAATAAGTACTAATTAGTAAACTCGATGATAAAACAATAATGCTCTTATCGGTATAATTGGTGTTTTATTGTAAGTTACAACTTCCTAAAGATTTATTGAATATATCTACCTTAGCGTATAAGAATAAATCGTAATCAATTTTTTTAAAGTCATAATCGTATAAGAATAAATCATAATCAATTTTTTTAAAGTCATCTTCTTCTAGGAATGTTTCGCTTTTTATTGAACGAACGGATTTAAAATCGTATAAGAATAAATCGTAATCAATTTTTTTAAAGTCATCTTCTTCTAGGAATGTTTTGCTTTTTATTGAACGAACGGATTCAAAATTTGTAGTAAAATTACTTCTCATTTTGAATATCACCTTTTCACTTCCCACTTCTAGAGAAATGGATTTTTTGAATATATCTACCTTAGCGTGTGCAGTGGCTAGTAAGGGTCTTCCGAGGATGATGGGCATTCGAATGTCCTCAACCATATCAAGAATAATGAAATCTACAGGGAAGATGAATTTGTCAATTTTTATAAGTAGATTTTCTACTATTCCTTTAAGAGTGCATTTTGTGTTATCAGCCATCTCGATTATCATATTAATTGGTTCGAGCTTTCCAATGCCCAAACGTTTATACATAGAGAAGGGCATGATGCTGATGCTAGCTCCTAAATTTGCTAATGCATTTTTGAAATCTAACTTTCCAATGAAACAAGGGAGAATGAAGCTTCCTAGATCTTGTTCCTTAGGGAGAAGATGATTTTTAAGAAGAGCCGAACACCTTGGATTCATCTTTATTTCTTTATCTTTAATAGTCCTAGGTTTGTTTTCTACTAAGTCCTTTATTTGTTTTGCATAATTGTCAGTTTGCCTAATTTCTTTTAACAAAGGACGATTTATTTTGATTATCTTTAAGCTCTCCATAGTTTGGTGCACCAATGATTCCTCCGCGTGCTGCGCTAATCATCTGAGGAATGGTATTGGGGGTTCATAAGGATCAACATAGTAGTTTACATTCTGCTTTTCTCTTTTAGGTTCTTCTTTCTTTTTCTTTATTGTGGCCTCAAGTTCTGCTAGAGCTTCTGCCATTCCTGAATCGTCGGTTTCTTGTCTCTCGTTATCTGAAAATCCTGAGTTAGCAGAAAAGTATTCGATTTCCTCGGGAGAATAATAGAAAGGTGTGTATAATGGCAACCCGTCTTTAGTATAGATTGTCTTGCATTCTTCAAACTTCCTGTTGTTAATTCGCCCTTCAACTTCGTTCGCCAAGGTTTTTACCTTTGTCTCAAGACCTTAATTTTGTCGTGAGCTTCTCGGCCGGCTTCTTTACTGTGGTAAAATTTCTTTAACCATTCTTCTTGCTCGGTATGTCTTTTAGATGCTTCTTCCATGTATTTATTGATTATTTTGGTATGTCTTGTTATAAGCTTCGTCATCCAATTCGATGAATCCATCATATGATCTTGGTTTCAAATAATATAGTATCCCTTCCAAATCGTCTTCATCTTTACTTGTATTATTAAACCAATCGTTGTTTAATTTGTCATGAATAACCCCTAATATTGTGTTTTCTTTATCTTCTCCGCATTCCTCTGGGTCTTCCAAGTTTTCTTCTAAATCATCTTCGTCATCTCTGAATCTTTCCCTCTAGAGAATTCTCTCCCCGATCATCTTGCATACTTTACCATATTTTATTCTCATCCAATCATTTAAGCTTAGATTTTTCCATTCTAACTCTTCTCGTTTATTATCATTATTGCTTTTCTAATAATGTTTTTCTACATTAATTGGTAAATCTCCTCCATCACATATGTTGCTACTTGGATTACAAGATGCCCAATATTAACGCTCATTCTCCTTTGTTGGTGTACCCGTACATGGGGTAACCAAACGCACTATATTTGAGAACAAAGGATAACTTTGGCAAGTTACCTTTCCTTAAGGACAGTTGTTCCTTCAAGTCGTTAAATTGACTTCAGATGTTAATGTTTGGTTGCATGAGCTTAGGGCAATAATATTGTTTTTCCTAATAATTGTAAGTGTTGCAATTATTACCACTTATGATGACTTGTATTTAATTATTATATTTCAAACCTGTGAATTTCACTCAACCGTTGTGTTGACCCTTTTAGCATGTTTATCTCAGGTAATTGAGCAATCTATGGCACGGAGTGGCATTAGACATGAGGATGACCAAACCTGTTATCATTCAACTTTATGTTTTGAAATGTATTTTGGGACCTCTTTTGTAAAAACTCTGATGAATAATGAATGATAACTTATCTTTCAAATATGGGGGTGTTACAGAAGATGAATTTGTCAATTTTTATCAGAAGATTTTTTACAATTCCCTTAGGCGTGCATTTGGTGTTATCAGCCATCTCGATTAACATATTAATTGGTTCAAGTTTTCCTATGCCTAAATGTTTATACATAGAAAAAGGCATGATGCTGATGCTAGCTCCTAAATTTGCTAAGGCATTTTTGAAATCTAACTTCCTAATATAACAAGGGTGAATGAAACTTTTGAGATCTTGTTCCTTAAGGGGCAGATGATTTTGAAGAAGAGCTGAGCACCTGGGATTCATTCTTATTTCATTATCTTCTTCAGTCCTAGGTTTATTTTCTACCAAGTACTTCATTTGCTTTGCGTAATTATCGGTTTGCCTAATTTCTTTTAACAAAGGACGATTTATTTTGATTTTCTTTAAGCTCTCCATAGTTTGGTGCACCAATGCTCCTTTGCGTGATGATCTAATCGTTTAGGGAACGATATCGGGGGTTCATAAGGATCAACATAGTAGTTTACATTCTGCTTCACTTTTTTAGGTTCTTCTCTTTTCTACTTTAGTGTGGCCTCAAGTGCTGCTACAGCTTCTGCCATTCCTGAATTGTCGGTTTCTTATTCCTCGTTATTAGAAAATCCTGAGTTAGCAGAAAAGTATTTGATTTCCTCAAGGGAATAATAGAAGGGGGTGTATAACGGCAATCTATTTTCAGAATAGATTCTCTTGCATTCTTCAAACTTTTTGTTGTTAGCTCGCCCTTCAATTTCATTAGCTAATGTTTTTACCTTTCCCTTAAGACCTTGGATAATTTTTTGTAAGTTTCTCGGGTGGCTACAATACTTTGGTAAAATTTCTTTAACCATTCGTCTTGCTCGGATTATCTCTTAGATGCTTCTTCCATGTATTTATTGATTATTTTAGTTAGGCTGGGTCTCTTTTCTCCTGATGAGGGCTGGTCATATCCTCCTTTAAATCTACCATCATATCTGTTATTTGGGAAAGGTCGACTAAATTCTCCATATTTAACTTCTTCCATTCCTTTAACTTCCTCGTTTAGAGGACGGTCTTTATCAAGGTGAGCTCCTTCGTAGGTTTGGCATCCTACTTGAATAGCGTGAACATTCTCTTTTAGTTTCTTCATGTCTCGACCTAGGTTTTCTAGTTTGTTCATGATAGCAGTGATCCCTTCAGAACTACTACCTTTAATACTTCTGCTGGATGACCCATCATGCCACTTTTGGGAGTGGTCGGCCATAGTCTGAATCGCCATTAATTCTTGTACAGGTGTCATGCCAAGAATTGGCCCTTGTGAGTCAAGCAATTAGCGGTTTATGGCCCCTAAACCGTTATAGAAGATGTTTACCTTCTGATGGTTATTGATGTCATGAGTGGGGCATTTTTACAGAAGGTCATTATACCGTTCCCAAGCTTGGTATAATGTCTCGTCTCCTTCTTGTTTAAAGTTGCGGATCTCCTTAAGCTGGTTGGCAGTTCTTGATGGTGGACAGTACCTTTGGATAAAGGCATTTTTAAGGAGATCCCAGGAATCAATGGTTCCTGGGGGAAGTCTGTCCACCCATCTCTTAGCGGCTCCAGTCAAAGTAATAGGGAAGACGCGCAACATGACAACATCATGTAATACACCGGGTATGTTGAATAAGCTGACAATGTCTAAAACTCACTCCACGTGCTCATGGGCATCGTCGTTCTTGTTTCCGGAAAAGGTATCCTCCCTCAATTCCCGCATGAATTGACTTTTAATTTTGAAATTCACATTGCCTCTAATTTTTGTTTTAACCACGCCTGGTGCCTGGTTTCCTCGAGTCAATGCTAGATACTGCTCCATAGTGAGGTTATCGATTTCCCCTTCAGCCATTATGAATATTGACATATTTAGTAAATCAAATTAAAACTAATTTTAGCTTCCCGACAACGGCGCTAAAAACTTGATGCGTATTTTGCTTTAAATATATTTTTACTGATAACGCCCAAATTATACATGTTTTCGGTGGCGTTATTCATATATATTTAATCATTTCTCGTGAACTTTCGATACTTAATAGCATCAAATTACTTGCAGGTTCACTTGAAGACATCTCGAGGATAAACACAACAAAGATCGAGTATTTATACGCTAAAGAACACAACATACAAGAAAGAGATAAAACTCAAGTTCTAAAGTGCAAATGTGTGCCGCACTTATCAGTTGTGCGCCGCACTTCTCCTCAAGTCAGAAGTAATTAAAGCTTAGTCAAAATTTAGCATTAACTCCATAAGTACGCCGCACTTACAACTTTGTGCGCTGCACTTCCTATCTGACTATGAAGAATTAATGAAGACTTAAATGCTACTGCATTAACACCTTAAGTACGCCTCACTTACAACTTTGTACGCCGTGCTTCTTTAATAAACACTTATTACCCTCGCATTTAATCACCAAGTATGCTGCACTTCCAACTTTATGCGCCGCACTTTCACCCCTTACCTAGCCTATAAATAGGGGACTAATTTCACACATTTCATCCATCCCTCATCTCACTAATCCATCTCATAATAATTCCTCCTCCACTCCTTCATATAAACCTCACACATACCACTTTCCAAATCATCCACCAAGCATAAACATCATACCCTTTTGAAGATTCAAGATCAAACAACCAAGAACAAAGTAGAATATCATATTAGTAAATTGGAATAATGGAAATTCATGTTGAATCAAACAATGTTATGAACCACTTAGCCATGAGAGGCTAAATCTCTCAAGACTACTCGGTGCGTTATGATAATAAACAAGTGTTTGTATGATCGTGATCTCTTTATTCTCAAGCTTATGTTGCAAATGTGTTATATCCCATCTTATCGGTTTTTGCTTATCAACTTAGATTATATAATCATATCGGTATAGGTCGAAAGACTCGTTATGATCTATGTGGTTTTAAAGATTTGTCTATGATCTTTATCGTCTGTGCCGAGAAATCCACTTACGTAAATTGATAACCAAAATAAGCTTTGATATAATAAGTAACTAAACTATTTGAGTGACACATTTGGTCTAGTCTACTAAATATAACTCTTGAGTTAATCAAGTTAATTTGTGAAAACGTTTTCTAGACGAGAAATCCTTTTTGTAAGTTAGAGGTTCCATTTTCAAGATCATTTTCAACACTTATGAATTATTTTCAACTATCCGAGTAGTCATCTTTATTTTAATTGGTAATACAAAAAGTTATTTTCAAGTTAAAGTTTATTTTCTTTCTGATTATCTAAACACTACTCAAATCCCTGTGGATGACCTGGTCTTACCTAAAAAGATTATACTACATACATGGGTTATACTTTTACCCGTGTGTTTCCCTATAATAATATTGGTATTTTCAGTCATTATAAATTTAAAGCTTTTGAAACACATCAAAGTTTTTGGCGCCATTGCCGGGGATTTTTAAGATGTTTTGTAATCAACCCTGGAAAATTACTTTAACTCCCCATCTTTTTCAAAAATCGCCGTACAGTGTTTTGGCAAACTGGCCCAAACAAATTTCTCCTTTGGATGCATACACGTGCTTCCAATTCTGAACTTGTTGAACCTTTACCCGAACCTGAACATACTCTGAATCGAAGACGTCATCGATGAAACAGAAGAGTTCCATACGATCAAAGAAACGATCCACCACAATACCCGAGAATTGTCTATCCGCCAATTCTCAACATCAATTACTTCCGTCACTTTCTTGATATTCTTCGAAATTACGATCCAATGGATGATGAACCCATGTGGGCTGCCGACCGTGTTGTCGCTCCGACTCCTGGTTCCGCAATCACTATTCCTAAAATCGCAAACGAATTTGCCATTAAAGGTAACCACTTGACCCTTGTCAAAGGAAACCAATTTGATGGAAGAATCAAAACCGATCCTCATAAACACATTCATGAATTCCTCGGAATATGCGATATGTTTAAATACAGAGATACTGAAAAGGAAGCTATCCGCCTGATGATGTTTCCCCTATCACTCACTGGAGAAGCAAAAATATGGCTGGACGAACTCAATGAAGGAACTATTGAAACATGGGATGAACTTTGAACTGCTTTCATTAGCCGATTCTTTTCCCCAGCTCTTTTCAACTGACTCCTCGAAGAAATTCGTGCCTTTTCTCAACATGAAAACAAATCTCTAACCGATGCTTGGCTTCGTATGAAAGAAATGCTCCGAAATTGCCATGGTCATAATCTGTCCAAAGGCAATATTATTAAAATCTTTTATCATGGTCTTAGCGAAATAACCCAAGAAGTTCTGAATGCCACAGCAGGTGGTATTTTCCTCTATAAAACACCAAATCAAGCTTATCAGCTTCTCAAAGATAAAGTCTTACTCAAGCTCGATTGGGCTAAAAATCAAAAAACCAAAACATCTCTTAAGAAAACCGTTGCTTTCGCCGATGAAGGTAGCAGTAATTCCGATACTGACAAAATTATGGCCCGAATGGATGCCATGACCATAAAAATGGATGCTCAGTACAAAGAACTCCAATCTCGTGCTAAACAACCAACACCCGATCTTGACGATGATGACATTCCTATGTCCCGTGAAGAAGAAGCTAAATTCATGCAAACTTTCTATAAGACTCGTTTTTACAATGATCATCGTGACCGAGACTCGAATCGCGATAATTGGCGTTCAAGCGGACGAAATGATTACAACCGAGATAACTACCGAACCAACACTAATGACAAACCATATGATCTTCAAAGACAATTCAACGATTTCATAAAATCTCATCAATCAACCAATGCCTTTGTCAAAGAAACATTCATGGACCTCAAAACTCAACTCGAAACAGTAGCCAAAAATCATCAAGCTTCAATCCAAAATCATCAAGCTTCAGTCCAGAATCAAACAAACAATCTGGTTGTCCTTCTGGATCTCTTCAAAGCAACACTTAACCAAACCCACGAGGTAGCAAAGCTTACCAACCACCATAAGCTCGTAATGAGCATGTGAATGCCGTATTCATAAGAAGTGGTAAATCCTACAATCCACCAGATAACCCGAATGATTAACAAAATAATTCTGAAACCCCTATCAACTTCGATAGCGATGATGAAGAAGATGAACCTACACCACAACCAAAAACTCAACCCACAAAACCAGTCAAAGAAACACCGTTACCCAAACCATACAAACCAAAAATCATGTATCCTCAACGCCTAAGAAAAGAAAAAATGGAGGCCCAATACGGAAAATTTCTTGACATGATCCGAGCCGTGCGTATCAACGTACCTCTTGTCGACGTATTAGCCGGAATGCCTAATTATGGAAAATTTCTCAAAGAACTCATAAGCAACAAACATAAAATTGAACAAATTTCTGCCGCTTTCCTTAGCGATGAAAGTTCAGCGATGATCCAAAATAAAGTTCCACCAAAACTCGGAGACCCCGGAAGTTTCCTTATTCCATGTAATTTCAACAAAACCTTCTCCTGTAATGCTTTAGCCGATCTTGGTGCTAGCATTAACCTTATGCCATATTCCTTATATGCGAAACTATCCCTCGAAACTCTTAAACCTACCAAAATGAGAGTAAGATTAGCCGACAGATCATTCCAATATCCTGTTGGAATAGCCAAAAATATGCTCGTTGAAGTTGGTAAATTCACCTTTCCTACTGATTTCGTTATTCTCGAAATGGAAGAAGACAGTAAAGTTCTCCTCATCTTGGGATGACCATTTCTTCACACTACTGATGCAGTTATTCGAGTCAAACAGAAACAACTCAATCTTGGAGTTGGGACTGAATGAATGATCTTTAATATCGACTTTGCAATGAAACACTCTTACTCAAACGATGATACCTGTTTTAGTATCGATGTTATCGATGAAAGTTTAGAAGAAGATTTTGACGCTCTTCTAGATGAAGGAAGAAAAATCTTCCATTCCATCGAAGGAACCCTTCTCGAAGAAGAAATCTTTTCTGAATTCGATGAATTCATAACAATGACTACTGATGAAAATTCTAAATCTAAATCTGACACCGAAGAACCACCATTTAAAAAAATCATCATCAACACCAATTATAAAATCAAAACATCTCTCGAAGAACCCCCTACAGATCTTGAGCTCAAACCTCTTCCTGATAACTTAGAATATGTATTTCTGGAAGAACCATCTTTTATTCCTGTAATCATATCATCTCGCTTATCTGCTCAAAACAAAAGCAAACTTGTATCCGTCCTAAAAAAACATAAGGAAGCCTTTGCTTGGAAAACAACTGACATTCCTGGTATCTGCCAATCATTCTGTAAACACAAGATACAACTTCTGGATGACAAGGAACCAGTTGTCCAAAAACAAAAAAGGTTGAATCCATATATGCAAGAATTTGTTAAGAAAGAAATCGTGAAACTCTTGGACACCAGTGTTAGAAATAAGAAAAGTATCGGTCACTTCCAATATGTATTAGTCTTAGCCCGTAGTTAATCATATGTCAAGTAAAGTAATCTAATAAGGCCCAAGACACATGGAAAGCCTATCTAGGTCCATGGCCGGCCACATCTAATGTATAAATACCCTCTTCATGCTTTGGAGAGGGTGTTGGTTGGTTTTGTATTCTCATTTCACTAATGAATTATATGTTTCTTACTTTTTCTCTCTAGAATACATCTTTCCTTCCACTCTCTCACTAAGTTCCTTCCCATCTCATATCAAAGATTATTTGTATTCTTCAATTGGTATCAAGAGCCATGGAGTGGTGTGCTTAGTTTTTGTGTTTAAGTGTTTCTTTTGGTTCATTGGTTTTTGCAAAAAATCGTCCTTTATTTTTTTTATTCCAAAGCTATTGTGTACACTAATGGATTATTTACCTTGGTAAATCTGATCTAGTATCTTCAAGATATAGGTGTACAAGCTTAGAATCAAGAAAAATATCATTTTTGTTACATTTTTGTGTTCGAAAATCTTATAAAGAGCAAAATCTTGATTTTAAAATTTTCAGCTTAAAAACCTTAAAGTTTTCATTTTTATTGTTCCTATAGGTTTATTAACACTAGTTGTACAAGTATTTTTGCAAAACAATCATCAAAAAAGGTGTCTTTTTGCGTTTTTAAGTTTTTGGGTTTCGTAGTAGTGGAAGTCCAACAACTGAGTCGAACAACTCAAGTCGAACAACTCAAGTGGAACAACTTGAACCAAACAACTTACTTCAGTGGAAATCGAACAACTCTACTCTAGTTGAAACCGAACTACTCCACTTTAGTTGAAACCGAACAACTCCACTCTAGTTGAAACCGAACAACTCCACTTTAGTTGAAACCGAACAACTCTACTCTAGCTGAAACCGAACAACTCCACTCTAGTTGAAACCGAACAACTCCACTTTAGTTGAAACCGAACAACTCCACTCAAGTTGAAACCGAACTACTCAACTTGTGTGAAAACAGAACAATTCGACTAAGTGGAAACCGAACAACTTGGCTTGTGTGGAAACCGAACAACTCGACTAAGTGGAAACCAAACAACTCAAGTTTTCAAAATTATACGGTTTATTTTGTTGACTTGTAAAATCCCGTGAAACATTCAATTATTTTCCCGGTTTTGTCAAGAATTGTAAAATCTCGTGTAGTTTCATTAATTAAAACACTTAAAAGACAACTTAGTTAAACATAATTACTTTCTACCACCGTCCGATCAACCAAGTAATCATTTAATATATACATTTCTCAATGATGACTCTTGCTGACAAAGCTATCCTTTCGGGTGCTGACAATCGTCCACCCATCTTGGAAAAGGATATGTACGATTCTTGGAAAAGCATAATGGAACTATACATGCTAAATAGATAAAATGGACGAATGATCCTTGAATCCGTTAAAAATGGTCCACTCATTTGGCCTTCAATTGTGGAAAATGGAGTTACAAGGCCAAAGAAATATTCTGAGTTATCTGCTACAAAATCACTTCAAGCTGATTGTGATATCAAGGAAACTAATATCATTCTCCAAGGACTACCACCTGAAGTCTATGCATTGGTTAGAAATCATAAAGTCGCCAAGGAACTTTAGGAAAGAATTCAACTTCTCATGCAAGGAACTTTATTGACGAAACAGGAAAGGGAGTGTAAGCTTTATGATGAATTCGATAAGTTTGCTTATAAGAAGGGGGAATCACTTCGTGAATTCTACTTGAGATTTTCACTGCTACTCAATGACATGAACATCTATAATATGAAACTGGAACAATTTTAAGTTAACACAAAGTTTTT
This sequence comes from Tanacetum coccineum, assembly GCA_026074375.1. Taxonomy (NCBI): domain Eukaryota; kingdom Viridiplantae; phylum Streptophyta; class Magnoliopsida; order Asterales; family Asteraceae; genus Tanacetum; species Tanacetum coccineum. The sequence goes on along the minus strand of BQNB010021096.1, from coordinate 6,032 downwards.
GAATACCCTTCCTCCTGAATGGAGCAAATTTGTGACAGATGTCAAACTGGTTCAAGATTTGCACACAACTAACATCGATCAGCTTCATGCTTATATGGGACAACATGAATTTCATGCAAATGAGGTTCGTTTAATGCATGAACGCAATTCAGA
>BQNB010021095.1:15871-64665 GCA_026074375.1 Tanacetum coccineum | reverse complement strand
GCCGTTGAATGAAATCAAGATCGACAAGACTATTCGTTTTGTTGAGGAACCTGTAGAGATTATGGACCGTGAGGTTAGGAGTTTGAAGCGTAGTAGGATATCACTTGTGAAAGTTTGTTGGAATTCAAAGCGTGGTCTCGAGTTCACTTGGGAGTACGAAGACCTTATGAGGTCTAAGTATCCTTGGTTATTTGATGATAGAGCTGTTGAACCGGTTAGTTAAATATCGGGATGAGATTTCCTTAAGGAGAGGATATTGTAACACCCGTGATTTGAGCAGGTTAGTCATACCTTTAGATTTGGCTAAGTGCTTATATGTGCTATATTTGTGATCTATGTGACCTTATATGTGTGCATGTTTATCATTCTGAGGTGCGTGTTCATCTCATTTTAGAATGGGTTTGAGATATTGAGGGTTATCTCCATTTCGTTCACGTGTAATGGAAATGAGTGACGTGTTTGCATGCGTTGCTACGTCAATATGTGGATAATTATGTGTTGCATTATTATGGAAAGTATGTCATTAAGGAAGTGAATTAGGTTCGTGAAATATGAGAATTAGTAATGAACTTTCTAAATATAGAAAGTATTTTTGGAAATGAAAGTTATAAATAGAAAGTTAGTATTTAGTTTTTCATGCAAAAGGTTTACTAATTTTTCCAAGGTTTTTGTAGGAAATTAAGGTAAAGTAGGAAATGATATAATTAATAAAAAAATAATAAAAATAATAATAATATAATTATTAAGGGGGCCGATCGGTTTTAAGTGGAAAATATATTATATATAATATACTTTATATATATATATATATATATATATATATATATACTAAGGGGGGATCGGTTTTAAGGGGAAAAAGAGAAAAAAAATTGTATTTTATCTAATCCTAAGTTTAGTTAGATTAGGATTCTATTTAATTAGTTTAATAAGAAAAACCCTAACTCATTCTTGCCTCCCCACCTTGTTCAGCCGAAATCCCTCCCCTAAGAACAAGGAAGACAAAATTTTGATCCAAGAAATTAAGAGCTAGATCGTGTTAGGATCAAGAAAGAACGCTAGGTAAGGATTCTACTCTTGTTAATTCTTTATAAATCATGTAACAAATAATATGATGGATCATTAGGGTTTAAAACTTCTGTAATTAATGATGTTATAATCATGCTAGTGCGTTTAGGGTTTGATTAGGATCATATTGGTGTAAATGGTTAGGCTTAGATCGCGTTAATTTGTGAATTAGGGTTTGGCAGATTTTAGGGTTGTGTTCAACTGATGTTATCTCCATGATGGTAACGTATTTTGAGGTGTTTCTAGTGCCTAAATTGTAGTTTAGAGAGTCAACTTTTCAAAAAGTCTGGCCTCGATCGATTTTGAGTTTAGAAGTTAGTCAAATGGTCGTTGCAAGAAAGGTTGTCAAAACAGTAAATACGGGTCAGATTTAGGTCAGAATTAGAGAGGTAAAACCCCTATTTAAAATTTGAATTAAGGTTATCCAAAACACAGAAGTCAAGTTCTATATGTCTATTAACGTCCCTTTGAAAATTAGCCTCTAATTAGTTGCCTAAGTATGGTTAGTAAGGTGAAACATTTTACTGCGCGTTTAGATCCGAATCTGAGTACTTTTGAATTAGGAATTTATTTGAGGTACTTGTACATGTGGTATGCTTTTAGGGCAAATGAGGTAGTTATTAAACACCTAAGTGAACATGGGTGATTTATGTGAGAATTTATTTAGTTCAATAAGTAAGGGTTGGAAGCGAGATAAGTGACTCTAAAATTCTATGTTTTCAGCTAAAATGTAGATCATTAGAATTATGAGTAAAAGAAGTGGTTAAAGTTGGGAATGGTGTTGGGGTGACCCATGGGGATAATTAAACACCATAGACATCTATCATATTATTGTTACATGGACTTAAGCATATGTAACACGTTTATATTCTATTGTGTAGATTTATGTAAGATATTTGGAAGCTACTTGAGCATCAGGTGAGTTTCATAGTCCCTCTTTTCACATCGCTTTTAAATTGTTATGGAAATGATGCAAATGGATTTGAAATGTTCTAATTACTATGATTATGTGTCTTTATTTTAAAAGTGTATGGACTTTACTTGGCTATTTTATGTTACGTACTAAATGCTTATATGTATTTGGATCGGGGGTAACGTTCCTACCCATTTGTTGTGATATCGGGATCGAGGATAACGTTTCAACCCATGTGAAGTGACAGTTTTAATGGAACAGGGGTAACGTTCCTACCCAATTGTTGATACTTGTTGGATCGAGGGACACGTTCTGTTCCCATGCTCATTTTGGTTACATTTGCATGCTAGCTGGTATGATAGTGAAGTAATTGTCCTGCTATGTTTGCATTAATCACAGTAATTGTTTATAAGCTTTGATTTGCGTATCTTAAACCTATGACTCTCACCAACCTTTGTGTTGACGTTTTAAGCATCATTTTCAGGTAACCATCTTGGGGATGTTGAAGTTAAAAAGAGTAGCTAGTGAGATCGTAGGATTGCATGCGGAGTCATTCTCCTAGAGATTTTATTTATGTCATTTGAATTGTTTGATACTTAGCTGTTATTTGATTGTTTAGACTTTTGGAGTATGTTTCCTTGTGGTATGACTTTGCTATCGTAATGAAAGACTCCTTTATCTTGTGTTAGATATTGTCATGACACGTTGTGTTTCATTTGTTTATCTATTTCATTTAGTTCTCTCTATTGTTAACACCATTGTGTTGTGATGATATCCATGTTGTTACGCCTCGTATTTTCGCCTAGGCTAGGTGTGACACTGACCATGTAGGTTGTCAAGATACAAGGAGAAGTACGTCGGGGAGTGCTTAGTTTCTTAGAGACAAATTAGTGAGCTGGTCATCGAAAAAGCAAAAAAGCACTGCTATCTCAACCATAGAGGCTGAATACATTGCCGTGTCTGGATGTTGTGCTCAGATACTTTGGATGAGGTCACAGCTAATGGACTACGGCTTTGCATTCAATAACATACCTCTGTATTGTGACAACAAAGCCCTCTGCTGCAACAATGTCCAGCACTCCCAATCAAATCACATTGACATACGCCACCATTTCATAAGAGAGCAAGTCGAGAATGACGTGGTTGAACTTTACTTTGTGACAACGGATTACTAACCGGTGGACATATTCACAAAGGCATTACCAAAAGAGCGGTTCGAATTTCTACTCCCGCGACTTGGAATTAAACGTCTTTAAGAGGGGGAGGATGAGTAAAGGATGGTCTTCATGTATCCTATGTATATATTTAAAACCAAAAACAAAATACAAAAATATAAAACCTACAAAAACCATAAAAATTAAAAAATAGAAAATACCAAAAATAATTTCAACACATGTCTTCTGAAAATCAATAATATTTACGGACCTAGAAATGTCATTCAATAATAACACGGGTCTTTAAATAAAGTTCGAGCAGAAGTTCAAACCTTTTAAAACATGTCTTTATGGCTTGCAGTTATTTCAGACTGTAACCCGCTTTTCAATCTGAGAAAAGCATGTCGTCAAAAAGACAATTGTTCCTAACAACGGGTGATTAATTTTTCCCGGGCATGGATTACTTTATATCCATGCATCATGAGAATAATGTACGTTCCAGTGCGTTTTTCTTCTTTCGAAAGAGAAGTTTTCCTTTTATATATTTCTTAATTGATTCTTCAAAATTATTTATGTTAAACACGGTGGAAAAAGTGTTGTTGAAAATTAATCAGATTGGGATTTTACAATAATTTTTTCAACTCAAACAACGACTACAACTCTTTAAATAGTAAACGGGTCATTGTTTGAGGGGGAGAGTGATTTCAAAATTTTATTTCATCAAATGAGTTTTTAAAACATCACACACTTAACGGAAAAGGTTTTTGAATTTAAAACGGGTTATAATTTGAAGGGGAGTTAATTAATTTTAACTCAAAGGGCTAAAATTGTCAATTATTAGAAACTTTAGGGGCTTAAATGCAATATGCTATGTGTTTCCTTGCTTTGATAAATAATAGGGACTAAATCTGCCATTTCCCAAACCTGTTTTAACCCTAGAAATACATTAAGCCAAAAGTTAATAAAGATAGAAACACGAAGGACCAAATCTGTCAACTTGAAACAAAGGAGTATAAAAGCCAGCAGTTTGCTTAAAACTAGTCAAACTTTTTAAATCTCAGTCAAACTAAAACACACACACACTTTCGCAAACCGCCACCTTCAATTCGCCACTACCCATTCTGTGATTTCTACTGTTTCTCATACAAAGGTAATGATTAAATCTTGTTCTATACACTTAGATCTAACTTTTGTGTAAAGGAATTGAATCAAAACACATTAAAACGAGTAGAATCTCTAATTATTAGACCTAGGGTTTTTGAAATTTTAAAAAGTTGTTTGGATTGTGGAATTGAGTATTGGGATAGGTGCGTTTAGGATTAATATTCACTCGATCATTGATATTCTTGGTTAAATCAAACACATTAGATGGTTAGCTTCAATTTTGCATGTGTGGTTGAGAAAAATTCCATGGTAGTGTTTGGTGTGATGATCTAGTTGTTGGGATTTGTTCCTTAGGGTGTAATGAGGTATATTTGATGATTACTTGAGATCATTTTTCCCTTGAATGATTATTTTGATTATTTTCATAAGCGGTTTGACTTTTGAAAGTCAATGGCTCTTTGTTGTTGTTGCAATATGCTGTGGTATGAGTGGTTATAGGTTAGAAGTCAGTCATGTATATCTATTACCAGTTTGCATGTCCCCTTTAGGTGCTTAATGATTTTTGTGGCTTAAAATGGCTGCTTAATGATCATATTGGATGTAATGTGATAGATTAAGTTGTTTCAGATGCGTGCTAGGAGATTTAAATGATCTAAGATGCCTTGGATTATGATTTGAGTTGCCAAAATGAAAGAAAATTGAATTTAAGTTTAGTTTTCTTGATAGCGATTTGCATAATTCTATGTAGCGGTTTGCTTACTTCTTTAGGTAGCGGTTTGCCTAAAATTCTAAGCAACAGTTTGATTAGTATTTATACATAGCGGTTTGCTTTAAAACATAATATTTTAATAAAGCAGGTAAACCGCTGCATGGCAGCGGTTTGGCTATTTATTCTTTTAATATTAAAAATGTCAAACCTCTATTTCAAATTTTTTCTAAAATGGCGGCGGTTTGGTTAAATATGATTTAAATATTCATAGTGATTTGGTCGAGGCGGTTTGATTAAATAGGATTTATATTCGTGGTGGTTTAGTGGTTTGCCATACGGCGGTTTACCCAAACCACTATGTAGTGGTTTGGTAACCCGCTACACGACGGTTTACCTAAACCACCACATGGCGGTTTGGTAAACTGTTGGGCAGCAGTTTGGGCCAATTTCTTAGGACTTGGCCCATTAAGCCCATTAACTACATAAGGCCCATTCCAAAGGCCCAATTACATAACTAAGTCCCATCCGGGAATGGTTAACTTGTGATTAAGCTTGACGAATAATTTCTAGACCTTGACCAAGGTTGACCACTATTGACCATTGGAGTAACAGAAGCCAATAATCAATGAATCAATGTGTGACATCTCATCAAACCTGTTTTAATCATAACTTAAGCAAACATGATATGGCAAGTCAAACTCAAGGTTAATATTGTCTTCTAACATTAATTATCTGCCATTTTGTCTATCTATTTTGATATTCTTATGCAGATAAGATGGCTGAAGAGAATATTCCTCCCCTACCAGATCTGATGATCAGTTGGTCCCCGTCAAGGCTCGCTTACCTTATGAGAAGAGCAATATTCTCTTGGATCTACATAAATTACAAAAGTACCCTATCTTTCGCATTTCTGTCGACATTCTCTAGAATACTAATTTCTTTAGAGCATTCACTGCATCAGCAAATGTTCCATCTATCTACATACAACAGTTCTAGAATACTCTGACACAGGAGCAAAGTCCGATGTATACAGCTTCCAACTGGACGAACAGTGGTTTCCTCTTAATGATGACCTTCTCCGTAAGGCCTTAGAAATTACCCCTGTAGACCCAGCCTATCCTTTTGTGTCCCTCCCTGCGGGTAAACAGATTATGGAGTTTGTTAATGAATTGGGCTACCCAAAGGTAATTCACTTTATTTCCAAGATGCATTTGAATAATCTTTATCAGCAGTGGAGAGTTATGCTTACTTTGATCAACCAGTGTTTATCTGGCAAGACTTCTGGAAGTGACAAACCCAGACACCCTGTTCTTCAAATGATGTGGGGTATTGTCACAAGATCAGATGTTGATTATGCAGAACTTTTGTGGGAAGAGTTTGTACAGGGGATTCAGACTTTCTTTTCTTATCGGGTTAGTCTTAGTATTCCTTCCAAGAAGTCAACTCCTCATGTCATTCCTTACTGCCAGTTCACAAAGCTGATAATCTATTACTTAGGAAGCATACATAATATCCACCGAAGACCTGAGTCTTCAGTTTACGTAACTGGTGATGACTTTCCTCTTGGTAATCTCAAGTTCGTCTCTAAAGGCGAAAAGGATGAAGTATTTGGAAAGCCTATTCCAAAAGATTTGATTACGGAAGCCATTCAACAGTCACCTTACTATCAGCAATATCTGGAAATGGCTGATCGTAAATCTACAGCTAAAGAAAGTGTAAAGAAGAAGACAGTTTCACCAGCTGATAAGTCAAAGAAGCTTGCACCAGCCAAACAAACGAAGCATGTGAAAGAGAAATCAACCAAGCCTACTCCCTTAAAGAAAGCCGACAAGGATAAAGTGAGGAAAGTTCGAAAGGGAAAGAGTTCTCTCCAGCTTGTTGATGAAGATGAAAAAGCTCAACCAGAACCTGAACCTCAAATGGAAGATGATGAGTACAATCTACAACGAGGGATTCAGATGTGTTTAGAATCGTTTTAGGCACCCGTCAGTGGCGTAGTTATTCGTGAGCCTGCTTCAGGTATCACTCAAAGCCTCCTATTTGTTGAAGGAAAAGGGAAGGCTATTGCTACAAACGAACAGGTTGCACAATCACTTCTGGAATTACAAAAGCCAAAAGAGAAAAGTACCACAGATTAATACATCTTTTAGAGAAGGGCTCCAGTGACTGATGAAGCATCTACTGGACCCTTAGCACAACCTGAAAATGATACGTCTGCTAATATAGTCCGTGATACTCCATCTCCTCCAGATGTTGAAATTAGTGCTGAAGCTGAAATCTCTGACAGTAAGGGTGACACTGAAATCCTGAATGTTGGTGATGAAAAAGGTGAAGATGTTTCTAACACCGTGGCTTTAGAGGAAAGATCAGTTAAACTTGATGAAGGCCAGGCTGGATCAGACCCTGGTAATACACTCGAGTCTCGACCTCCACCAGATGAAGACCAGGCTGGATCAAACCTTGGACCAAGTCATGTGGCTCTTGCTGGACCAAACCCTGATCCCATGCACGAAGACTTCATCGTTACGATTTACCCCAAAGTTCATGAAAGTTTGAAGCATACTACTGAGGAATAAGTTTTCTTAGAGAATACACCAAGCTCATTCAGGACTCTTTCATCGGTGAAGAACCTTGACCATGCTTTTACCTATGGTGATCAGTTCTTGTATGACAAACCAACAGAAGAAGAACCAGGGAAAGCAAATATGGAAACAGAAGTGAAGTCCATGGTCACTATTCCTATTCATCAAGCCTCTTCAACAGATCCTCCTCTTTCCACTCCTGTCATTGATCTCACACAGCCTAAACTAGTATCTCCTCCCAATCAAGAACCAACCTTTACAGCTACAACAACAACAAGAACAACAACCCTTCCACCACCACCACCTCCACAACAACAAAGCACCACAGATCTTGTGATAGTTGCTCGTGTCTCGGCACTGGAACAGATATGTGCCAACTTTAAAAAGAAAAACAAGGTTTAGGATCAGACTACTCAATCTCTCTCATCAAGGATATTCACACTGGAGAATCACGATTTGTATTCGAATATTGACAAGTACATCAATGAGAACGTTAAGGAAGCAATACAAAATGCTCTCAAGGCTCCAGTTCGTATACGCTTGTGAGAGTTGTCAGAATTTGAGATGAAAGAAATTCTTCGTGATTGGATGTTTGAAAGTAGCTCCTACTGATCACAGCCTGAACATACAGCTCTTTATGACGCTCTGGAGGCATCCATAGATCGTGATAACAGGCAAGAGTTCATAGATGAAACAGCCAAGTCTTGTAAGAGACACCGTAATGACCAAGATCCTCTTTCACCTCCTTCAAAAGACTTAGACAAAAGTAAGAAGAAAAGGCACGATTCTGATGCATCTGCTTCTCAACAGACTCAAGTTCAGACGTCCTCAGCGTAGAAGACTTCTGAAACAAGAGAAGCTCTATCTAGCTCCTCCCAGCACAAGACTGCACCCCAATCTGAACAGCCAATTAATGACGTTTCAATACCAGATTATGTACATCTCTTAGATTCAGAGGACAGTGGTGTTTATCATCTTCCAAAGATCAAGACCAGACCAGACTGGTTGAAGCCTATTCCCGAAGAAGAAAAGTCGAAAACTCTAGAACCAGACTGGGTTATTCCTCTGAATGATTTACTTGAACCTGAAAACAACTAGGCCGATGCAATTGCTAAATCTTAACAAGATCTAGAAGAGAATAAATTACTTCGTAAAACTAGAGATATGGGCTCTTTCATTAAATGGTATTGCAAACAGATTGGGAAGTTGAAGCTCACCAAAGCTGATTTGGAAGGTCCAGCTTTCAAGCTAGTCAGACCACTTCACAAGAACAACATCTCCCTTCAATTTCAGATGGAAGAGTGTCACTTGTTGCTGACAGACAAGATTGATTTGACCAATCTTGAGGGTAATCAGGTCGTGCCTGACATAAGCAAACCATTACCTCTAGGAGGTCCACCAGGTCAGGTAATAATTCAAACACAATACTTCTTCAACAAAGACCTAGAATATCTTGTATCAGGTGACAAAGAAAGAAGGAGTGCTCTCTTAATATCCAAGCTGAAAGCGGCTTACTACCAAGACGTTGGGCTCGAAGAATTAGTACCGTCACTATAGATTGAAAGCGAACGTGACTATGATATTAGTGTAGCCTATGGTATTTCTCACTGGTGGTTTAAGCGCAAGGAATTCTATATTACAAGACACAATGCCCCGTCTGATCGTCGTGCAGTCAGATCTCACATGAAGATTCTTAGTGTTGTCAGTCTCAAGACATTCTCCAAATACGGCTATACATACCTGAAAGATATTGTTCTACGCAGGGCTGACTACCAAGACTACAAGATCTTGGAAGCTGACTTCAAAAATTTGCATCCGAATGATTTTGAAGACGTGTACCTGCTTCATCTTCAAGGCAAGCTCAACCACCTATCTAGATCAGACAAAGTTTCCCTCTTTAACGCAGTCAATCTATGGATTAGGAACATCGTCATCAGACACCATTTGAATTAAAACATTTTTTATAATTACAAAAATATTTGTCTAATTTATTTTTGTAAAAAGGTTTTGTTACATTTTTATAAAAATGTAAAGTTTAAGAACAAAACTATATAACTTTGATCATTTAACAAATTAAACATTTGTTTATACATACCTTAAGTGATTTATGTCGAAACATAAATTTACGACTAATAACTTGTTTTCATTTAATTTTACGTAGAACGTTTTTACATTTTATGATTATCAAAACGTAGAGAAGTTGAAAAATATAAATAACGTTTGTAGACATTGTAAGATGATATCATTTCATCACCAAGAACACAAAAATAAGAAAAAGCTTTTAGAGAGAGAAAGAACTAGAGAGAGAGAGACAAAGAGAGAAAAAGATGGTTACTTGCACTAAGAAAAGAAATGAGAAGCAACACCCTCTCCACACTTGGAGAGGGCTTTATATAGTACATAGAGTGGGTAAGCCTTGTGGGCTTTCTTATGTATCTATTAGGCCGGACCTAATACAAATGGACTTAAGCCCGACACCTAGGCCTAATTAGCTTAGATAAATTCCCGTAAACTAAGTTTTTCTTATACAAGGATCGGGAATATTTAATAACCATCACTTTAATAAAAACACAGCTAACAATCTCCCCTAAGGGGTGGTCATTTAATTGTAGATCCTTCTTATGACGTCTTAAGTCTTAGAGCCTTGTATTCTTAGGAATTCTTTTGAAGATACTTTTGCAAGTTTGTGATCTTGGATCTTGATCTTTAACTTGATATTCTTTGACAAAATACTACTGAATCGTGGTCATCTTTGGCTTTGATTTGTCTTGACCTACTGAATCTCAGAATCTTTATCCTGAATCTTTATATGCGGCTTTGAATTGCGCATCTTGTGTCTCCACCCTCATGCTCCAAGGTCTTGAAAAGCTTGCTAACAATCTTCCTCAACATTTTCTTTAACATGATTACTTGTACCACATTACAGTAGGAGTAGTACTTGATCCACTTGTAAGATATGTCTTTGTTATCGTCCGTTAATCGTGTTGATAATGCTCTTTTGAGGAAGTGCTTGTACATCAAAGATTGCAGAAGACTTTAATACGTGTGCTTGACTTTCAACATGTAAATATCTTTTTGATTAAGCATCGAGGTCATGAATCTTAACTCGACAGTGGACTAGACTTGCTACCAAGTCGGAAAGCCTACAATGTAAATAGTTAGTGATAAATATATATGAAGAAAGTGTCTTGTCACTATCGTCGAATATGGTTGCCAATAACCACGGTTCCCCTTTTGGTTTAATCATATAAATACTGCCTATGATCGTGTATAATTTAAAAGAATCTCCTTGACAGGGTTTCGTAGCTGCACTAGCCGTTCTCGTTACCAAGAGCATCTCAAAGCAACCAGCACGTAAGAGTGAATCAATAGTTACTACTTGTCTTTTCTGATTGAGTTGTCAATTCATATACTGGACCAAAATCGATATCCAGTTGACACAAGCTTGATTCATTTAGAATCTCGTAAGTCACCTACCGCAGAGCTGTTTGATGTTTTACTTTGGAAAGGATTCCATTCATCACATGTGAATACTAAAGAGTACACTCTAAATGTTTTTGGCAATTACCACAAGGATAATCGCAGGGACTGTTTGATACCAAATGTTTGTAAAAATAATGTACGACATTTGTATATTTGGAATTTATGTTCTAGTTGAGATTTTTAATGGATCTCGTTGGCTCTAGACTCTATAAGTGCACATTTGTTATTTGGTAATCGAAGGCTGGAGCGGACTGCCACCTTTTCAATATCAACGATCTCAGAATGAGAAAGCCGGTAGAAACGTGTTGATCTTCGTGAGAAATGAAACAAAAATCTTTTGAAAGATTCTAAGTGGCTAGGGAGGGTTGTGCATTGCATCACTGGGTCCATGATGTTAGTCTTCAATATCATAATCATCTTTGTGATTACCGATACATTATGTATTGACCCGGTTTCTTCTCTTCTGCCTAGGGTTGTATGGGGCTTTCTTTTCTTTTCCACCATTTATACTTACAATTCTTTTTCATTCTTTTAATCCTTCAGTGCATACCGAGACTTCATAACTAGTACCCTTGTTTGGATGTGTTCCAGTACTAGCTCCTCTTATTAGCTTACTATTTCCATTATTCACTTTACTCTTACTTTCCTTTTTTCAATCATACCTAGGACTTCTACTCTATCTAATGGAGTGTTCCTGGGTAGATCCATCCGGTTCTGGCTGGATCATGGAACGAATATACCTAACCTTAACCACCTTATAACTCCTTGAGAAATAACAGTTGGTCGGTCTTTGGGGTATTGCCATGAAGATCCATAAAACTATTTGATAAAAAAAATCAATCAACGTGTCTGAGAAATCATTTAAGATACATTGAGTGTTTCCAGAGTTACCAAAAAGTTCCCCCTACACATATGCACCATATTATGAAAGAGTTTTGCACATGCGAGGTTTGGGAACGCACTTATAGATTGAAGATCGAATCCATTATTAATCTGTATTGGTCGCATTTTAATCACTATTCTCCCCCTCAAAATTGCATATGTGTTTACAATTTTTTGACAATTAGTGAATTAAAAACAAGTTAATGTCCAGAATTCACATGAGCCTAACTAAGTCTTGGGAGAACAGGAGTGCATGTAGAATGAATCATATTATTATACTCCCCCTCAATAATAGAATAGAGTAAAACTTTGGAGTGGGAGTTTGTTGAGCACACAATTTTGAAAGAATTTAAAATTTTCTTTTTAAAAAATATCTTGAAATATTATGCTCAACAGGAAAATATGTGAGATATGTCTCGTTTACCATCATTTTCCGTAGTACTTCTCTTGAGCATTCAAAACTTTGAATGTTTATATGACATTGCTCAAGACCGAGAAGATATGAACTTCCTGTTGTTTAGGATAAATGTACATAAATGAACATTTTCCTTTCTTTAGGGTCTGAGTCCTAAGCTGACATTTACTTAGAAGTCGTAGAGAAAAAGTGAAAGGACATATTTTGAAAGCTTTTAAAACTCTCGCTCGAACTTCATTATTCACCCGTGTTAATATTAATCAACATTTCTAGGTGTGAAAATGTTATCGATTGTCGAGAGACATGTTAGAGAAGATTATTTTTGTATTTTTGAAATTTTTTGATTTTGTATTTTGCTTTTATAGGTTTTATATTTTTATATTTTGTTTTTCTGATAAAATATATACAAATAATTACTGTAATTTTGCAAGACGATCAAGTTCCTGAGGAGATAAACTGCGCATACCAAGGCGACAAACCAAATAGTTAAATTGATCTACTGGAAGGGATTTGGTGAAGAGGTCGGCCAGTTGGTAATCCGTCTTGACAAAATACAGTTCAATCGCACCCTTTTCCACATGTTCCTTTATGAAATGGTAGCGGACAGCGATGTGTTTTGTTCTCGAGTGTTAGACCGGGTTGTAAGATATGGCTATGGTTGATTTCGAATCATAATAGATTAGAATCTTGTTGAAGTGAAAGCCATAATCCGTTAACTGTGTCCACATCCAAAGGACTTGGGCACAGCAAGCGGATAGAGACACATATTATGCTTCCGTGGCTGACAATGCCGTACAGTCTTGTTTCTTTGAGGACCAGCTAACCAGCTTTTCGCCTAAGAATTGAGCTCCGCCAGAAGTACTCTTGAAGGTGTCTTTACACCCCGCATAATCAGCATTTGAAAATCTGATTAGTTTAAAACCAGAATCCTTTGTATACGAGAGACCCATATTAACAGATCCCCAGAGATAACGAAAGATCCTTTTAACCTCTTTGAGGTGCTTCTCGGTTGGCTTAGCCTGGTACCGAGCACATAAATAAGTAGCATGTACAATGTCTGGTCTACTAGACGTAAGATACATTAGGGCACCAATCATGCTATGATATTTCGTTGCATCGACTAGAGACCCATTTTGATCTAGGTCAAGCCTATCTTTGATCTCCATTGGAGTACCAATGGGATCACAAGTTTCCATTCCATATTTTTTTAAGGATTTCTAACACGTAGTTGGACTGGTTTATGAAGATGCCACCAGGGGATTGATTAAGTTGTAAACCAAGTAAAAATATCATTTCCCCCATCATTGACATTTCGAAGCGGCTTTTCATGAGGTTAGAAAGTAGTTAGGTATACCTAGGGTATGTAGAACCAAAGATAATATCATCAACATAGACATGTACCACTAAGATGTTGTCATCGAAGCGCCTTATAAATAATGTTGGATCAATGGTGCCTTTAAAGAAGTGATTCTATAGGAGAAACATTGACAATTCGTCGTACCATGCCCTTTGTGCTTGCTTTAACCCATATAGTGTCTTCTTTAACTTGTAGACATGGCTTGGATGATCAGCATTGATGAAACCTTCAAGTTGGCACATGTACACATCTTCTTTTAGCGTACCATGTAAGAATGCAGTTTTCACATCCATTTGAAACATAGTGAACGATTTATGTGCAGCATATGCCAAAAATATCCTGATAGCTTCCATTCTAGCAACCGGAGCAAAGGATTCTTTGAAATCTATTCCTTCCTCTTAGCGGTATCCTCTCACAACTAGACGAGTCTTGTTTTGAATGACCGTGTTTTCTTCATCATGCTTGTTTTTTAATAACCATTTCAAAGTAAGAGGTTTTATGTTATCTAAAGGAGGAACTAATACCCATACATCAAGCCTTTTGAACTGAAGAAGATCTTCTTGCATTAACTCAATCCATGCAGGGTCGGTCATAGCCTCTTTGACATTCTTCGTTTCCATAGTGCTTACCGTTAATGCATACATGCACATGTCACCATCGGATCGAAGTTGATTCCTTGTCAAAATTGGTCGTGAGGGTTCTCCTATCACTTGTTCCAGAGGGTGATCCTTAGTCTATTGATATTTATGAGGGTATGGTTGGTAAAACGTATGCATGTTCGATGGATCTACATATTGTGAAGTTGATGATTTAGCAGCACTTGTGGATAGAGTAACAAAAGGATTTACAAATGTATTTTCATCGAAGATAGCATTTGGAACATTGTCAGCAATTGTTGCAGGTTGATGTTGAACATGTTGTTGTGTTTCGAGCTCGTCAACATCCTATGAAGTGTTTGGAAAATTTGTAGCTTGAGATGATGAAATTGTTGGTGTCGGTGCGGTGTCTGCTATTGTTGTAGTTGCCGTTGGAGTCTGAAGAACTTAAGGTGCTTGAGCCGCCAGAACAGTTCTTGGAGCAGCTGACGGTTGACCACCAATATAATCATCATACATAGCTTCGAACAGTAAATCCAATTCACCTTCAGTTGGTTTTTGAGTTGTTATTGTTGACGGAGCATAAGTAAGATCGAGTCCTGAACTGATTTGTCCAGAAGTCATGCTTTGAAGCCCGGGTTTTGAACTGCTTTGTTCAAAAGCCATTGCTGAAAGCTCATCAAATGTCACATTCATTGTCTCCATGATTTTCTTTGTCCTTCGGTTGTAAACCCTGTAAGCACAGGAATCAGCAGAATAACCAATGAAAAAGCCAATATCACCTTTTGCACCAAGCTTCCCAATATCTTCACGATCATTCTTGGGATAACAGAGAGCCCCGAATACATGTAGAAAGGAGATATCCGGTTTTCTGCCGTTAATGAGCTCGTATGGTGTTTTGTTAAATCGACGGTGAATGATGGAGCGGTTTTGAGTGTAGCACGCAGTAGCAATCGCTTCAGCCCATAAGAATAACGGTGCACGAGAGAAAATCAACATTGTTCTAGCAGCCTCAACTAACGTCCGATTTCTTCGTTCCACTACTCCATTTTGTTGAGGTGTTCGGACAGAAGACGCTTGGTGAGAGATGCCAACACTATCAAAGTATTCTTTAAGGATTTGATTTTTGAATTCTGTGCCGTTATCGGTTCTTATGATGATGACAGGTGACTGAAGAAGGACAGTAATTCGCTTCAGGAAGGTTTTAATCACTTCTGGTGCTTCATCTTTTGATCTGAGAAAATGTACCCAAGTGTAACGAGAGTAATCGTCCACAATCACCAAAACATATCGCTTTCCATTTATGCTAGCAATTCTCATTGGACCACACAAATCCATATGAAGAAGGTGTAACCTCTGCTTAGAATTTGGAACTGGTTTGGGTGGGTGAGACGCCCTTTTGCTTTTTCCTTGCTCACAGGAGGGACAAAGATGTTCTTTATGATATTTGAATTTTGGAAGACCGGTGACAAGATCGTTTTTGGCAAGGTCATTGATGGTGTCAAAATTGAGGTGGGATAAACGTTGATGCCATAACCATGACTTGGTAGAAGTTGCTCGAGCCATGAGGCAAATTGGGGATGCAGAGGCCATTTCATGGAGATTGATGGTGTAAAGGTTTGTTGAACGGTTTCCTTTTAACAAATCAACTCCTTCTAGAGATCTGACAAAACAAGAGTTCCTTCTGAAAGCAACCTCTAAATCTGAATCACAATGCCAACCGGAGAAAACAGGTTATGCCCAAGCCTCAACGAAATAACTCGTGCTCAAAATATGTTCCCCGTTGAAGGATCCCGAAACCCATAATTTCAGCAACATGTCATTTCCAAAGCGAACAAGTTCCATAAAAACTTCAGCGAATTGATGCGAGCTTTCGATTCCCGGTCATATGCTTAGAACAACAAAAAAAACAGATCGACACACCATACTCAAATTTAGATAACCTGCCAAGAAAAGAAGTAGAATTTGAAAACCGTTTGATTGTAGGTTCCGAAGGGTTAGAAGTACATGCATTATCACCATTTAGGAGAGTCAGATTGTCTCTCAGATTTACTGGATGCAATTAATTTTTCCTTTCAGAGTCAAAAAAAGTCTTAGTTGGGTGACTCCCTACGGTAAGATCTAGGTTTACTTGGCTTAGGTAAAGCAAGTCTTTCTTTGGACCCTCACTTTCTTAGGCTTCATAATTTGGTTTTGTTTTTTTGATTTTCAGTGTTTGAAAACATTTGCCTTTTGTTTACTTCCACGAGAATTCATGTCATTCACATAATTAAGCACACAGACATCATGATTAGCAGTAATTAAATATTGCTTACACATAGCACAAACAACTTCAGATTTATCATTCCGAATAGCAAGTTTAACGGTATTACATTCAAATGACATATGTTTCTTATTCTTAGAAAGCAGTAAATTCCTAGGGTGTTCTTCTACTTTAACTTATTTATTCTTGCTGCAACTACTCTTAGACGTAGAGGGGACCCTATCATTCTTTGTATTGCTCCTAGGTATTGGCCTTCTGGTCTTAGCAGTGTTGTCTACTCCTATAGAAGATAGACCATTTGAGTCAGAATTAACATATTTCTTAGTGATGGCATAAGGTTATGAAACAGTGATCGGATTTGTCCCAACGCTTGCTCTAACTTTGTTAGGTACATACTTTTCTTCCCTAGAAGGCTTAAAAGGATTAATCCTAAACATTCCTCGGGCAATCACATTATCATTATTCACAACTTTTGATTCTTGTGGTGTGGGTACCGAGGTTGAAGTGAATGGTTTTGACAAAGCATGTGTCTTATCGATCTTGGGAATACCATTAGATTTTGGAAAAGGAGTTACAACATAGAGTTTTGATCCAGAAGAAGAAGGTGGTTTTCCCAAAATTGATTGTTTACAAAACTGAGTATTCACACTCATACCTTTGGTTGTGTCCTTTTGTTCAGAAATCTTATCAAATAATTAAGCTCTTAATTTAGCATTTTCATAGATCGTGTCATGTAATTTATCTTGCAACGAGTCAATTATTGTTTTGGTTTGAGTTCGTTTCACTGAGATAGAGTCAAACAGGTTTTTGTATGTGGTCTTAAGATGAGCATTTTCTTTAGCATAATTCAAAACCTGAAACTCTAATTCTACGTTCTCATTTTCTAGTTTCTGAGACAAAGGATCAAGGGTATTTGATACACATGGAGTATCCTTACTTTTACCCTTTTGATCTCCCAACTGAGCTTGCAACCATTCGATCTTTTGTTGCATGTCATTATAAGCTTTATCGTATGAAATTTTGTCATATTTGCATTCTTCACACTTTTTGTGCCAATCATTCCAAAGTTTAGCATATTCATTCTCCTTTTTAATGATGCAATTTTCAAATCGTTCTTTCGTACGATCAATCTCAGTTTGGAGATTTGATGTATCTATAACAGAATTACTTTGCATAATAGACATAATATCTTGACTGACAACTGCTCTCAAGAGACACTCGATTTCCAATTTCAAGGCCTTGTGTTTGGCAAGAGATTCATCAGCTTCTTTTGCAAGAGATTTGAAGTCTCGAACAAATTTGGCTGCTTCTTTCAAAAATTATATTTTGAAATTTTTCAATCTAGTATCAACTTGGTTAACGATAGGGAAAATTTCATCTTTTACAAATTTATGAATCTCTTGGTGAATAGAAGACGACCAATTGTGTATATCCAAAGTTATTTTTGTTTGACAACATGTTGAAGAGTTACAATGGTGCTTTTTACCTCATTTAAAAATTTTCGTGCAACACTTGGTGTAGTATCATTCGAAAACTCTTCATTTGGTATTTAAATTGGTTTAGAAACATTGGCCGTTTTGGAAGTATTTGAAAAATATAACTCTTCACGTGACTTGGCCATTTGAGAAACAAAAACCCCCGAAAGATGATTAATCTTTGTATAATTTACCGATTTTATTTCTTTGTTCAATTGTTTCATTTTTAAGCGACTCTCTTGAGCAAGTTGCAGTGTTTCCTTCGAATCATACACAGCAGGGTGATCATGCTTTTTTAATAGAACTTAGCCATTATACAAACTATGTTGTTTCTGCTGAGCTTGCTTGAGATAAAAAGGATTTTGATAACCCAAAGCCATTTTCTGTTCGGTGTGGTAAAACAAGTCTGGCTTAGGTGAAAGCATGTGCATTGTTTGAATCGATTGACCCGTTTTAACCAAAATATTGTCTAATTCCTTTATCTTATTCTCAAGTTGAATTTGTTTATCAAGAATCTCATCTTTGCGTATTTTGAAATCAGACTTTAACTTTTTCTTTTCTTCAAGAAGAGAAGAAACAGTTGATTTTTCCTTTGAAAGCTGTTTATTTAAATTTGAAATTTCCTCATTTACAGTCGTTATTTGTTTACCAGAACTTAAGTGAAGTGCATTTATCTTTTTTGTAAGACATTGTTCTTGATAAACAGACTTTTGATAACATCTTTTAAGTTTGTGATATTTTTCTTGACTAATTTCAAAACATTTTTCTTGATTTTTATATATAGCAAGCTCAGTGGTCAAATCAGCATTTGTTTCTTTCCTTTTGCGATTGACCGAGTTGACCTTTTCAACATCAATTGCCAAATTATTATATAATGATTCAAAATAAGCACATGTTTCTTCAACAGTTGCAGGATGTTGATCTACTGTTCCCCCATCTTGTTCCATACTAGAAACCTCATAAATAACATTACTATCATTCTGTTGTACTTGTTGTGGTTCAGGAATGGGCTCGAGTAGCTCAGTATACTGCTCCTCTTGAGTAAACATATTAAATATCTCATTATCATAGCAATTGTCATAGTTGTGTACCTCAGCTGATCCGTTTGAGTCATAGACAGGAGCTTTGTCAGTCTGAGTACCCGATGTCGATGCTTGCTGCAAATTGGCCATCAAAATACAGTTTACATTGACTTCCTTAATCTCATCAAGATCCGCTGTAATAGCCATCAAATCAAATTCTTCAGTTTGGAGTTGAATTCCTGCTTCTTCCTTTTGAGCAATCAGCAGCTGAGTCTGAAGATAAGCAGCATCCCTCCTCCTTGGTCTGACTGTGCAATTCCTAGCAAGATGACCCAATCCTTTGCAGTTGTAACATCTTATCTGATTACCATTATTCCCAATCGCATTACCTTCAGCCCATGCTGCTACAACATTACCAATCCCATTTGGATTCTGATTAGCAATCCCTAGAACAACAATTAGCCCATTCTGATTTCCAACATTCTGAACACTCGGATTCTGAACTGCATTCTGAACAACCTGATTCCTGACATTCTGTACTGCATTATACCCATTCTGATTCCCAACATTCTGCCCAGCATACTGTCTAAACTGATTCCCACCATTGCCTCCAACCATCTGCATCTGTTTGTCTTGAACCATATTCATACCCGGTTGAGCAATCTACCTATTACGAGGGTTTGATAAAATTCTCTGGTTGTTGTTGGTTGGTGTTGAGTAGTTTAGTTTGAATGCCTTAGCCATTAGAACAAGTGCCATGTTCATTGCGGTTGTGGGATCTGTAATGTCTTCGGGATTTGGCATTGGTTGTTGCATGTAGTTCTGGTTGAATGATGGTTGTGGGTTATAGTTGTTGTTGTTGGGAAGTGGTTGTTGCATGTAGGTACTTGATGATGGTTGATCTTGGTGAAACACTGGATAATTGAAAGGATTGTTGGAATTTGCCATGAGTGCCAAAGGATCATGTGTTTTTGCAAGTCGTTCAGCTCTTAGATCATCTACCTCCTTTTGATTGTACTTCAAGAAATCATACAACTGAGTGTAATCTGCTGTATGCAAGTCCTTTGTTTGATGAACAATGGTAACATGTCGACTCCATTCTGGTTGTAAGTTGTTTAGGAACTTGAGATTACTAGCAATCTTTTCTGGAAAGTGTTTGTTTCTCTTGAAATCATTCATCAACTTTGAGAAACGATAATAGTAAGACTCAATCGATTCCTCATCAGTGGAAGTAAACCTTTCCCATTCATTAAACAACTTAGCCTTTTTTTTTTGAATTCCGATATCAGAATCTTTCATCATTTGTTGAACACGTAACCAGATTTCCTAAGAAGTTTCATAACTATCAACAGCTGCATAGATGTCTTTAGGAAGACCGAGAAGAATAGTCTGAATGGCTTGATCATTGGCTTCAACCTGTTTAAGCTCCTTCTCAGTGAGTTCATCGTCTGTCTGCTCATGAAAGGTTTCATTAACAGGAACTTTACGGTTTGCATCACCTGGTTTAGGAATCATTCGTCTAACATATGGACCATTCATATTGGAATTGTAGATTAACTTTTCATTTGGTCTACTCTTAGCATACTGGAGAAGACGTGATGACCATAAAACATAGTTCTCTTTGTTAAGCATACGAGGGTGGTTTTCGGAACCGGCTACGTAAATGTCTTGTTGAGTCTACATTTCAAAAGTGATGTGAAATGATATGTAAGGATCTTAAGTAGGTAAAGTGATTGTTGTTGTGAATTGAAACCAATTAATGTTCACGGGATTTTACAAATCTATGATTTAAACCGAGAAAAGAAGTGGAATCTTTTGAGGGATTTTACAAAATCAAGATGAAACCGTGAAACAATGATTAATTGTTGTTGAAATCGTTGTTGAAATTGAAGAACTTGAACTTTTGTTAACGATTGTTGAGCTTAAAATGACGAACGGTGCACAAACTTTTAACTTAAAATGATTGACGGTTGATTAACACTCAACTAAGGACTGACGGTCCAGTTATGATTCACTTTGGAAGACTAACGGCTGTTTTATAAGAACCAAGGACTAACGGTGTAAGACAATTTCAATAATGAAGGATAATGAACCAATAAAGGATGAATGGGGAATTGGTTATAAAGTCTAAGGACCAAAAGTATAAAATTTGAATTTTAGTTAATAATAGCCAACGATTCCCTCCATTTTTTCTTTTCTTCTTCGTTTGAAATTTCACAAAAATGAAACGGAAGTATTTTAGCTCTCGCGGAATGATACGATTATCGTTAGTAAAAAGTAAATACACCACGTTGATTGAAAAAGGGTCACGATCACAATGGTAGTCGTTAGAAGTCCCGTAATGAACCGACACTCAAAACCGTAAAACCCGAAAACAACTTGAAATCATGAGATTTTGTTTCAGTGAACTTGTTAAATCGGTTTCCACACAAACTTGTACAATAGATCGGTTCTCAAATGCTTGATAGATCGGTTCCACAAAAACTTGTACAATAAATCGGTTCTCAAACGAGTAGACGATAGATCGGTTCTCAAAGAGTACAATAGATCGGTTGCTACTAAAGTTGTTAGATCGGTTCTCAAAGAGCCAAAAAGTACTATCGTCCTTATCTTTGTCTTTTTGCATAACCAACAAAACTGAAACCGTCCTTGGTGCTATAATCGTGGATCTTGTCTCCTTCTTGTTCACACCGTATGGACCACACGAAATAAGCCAAACTCAATGAACAAACAAATAATCTTGTCAATAAGCTACTTTTATACCACAATTAGCCACGAAAAAATAGCAACAAATAAGCGAAAACAATTTTGTGCGTGTAGTTTTCAAACAAAACAGTTAAGCCACGGGTATGAAGACCACTCAAAAAGCTAACAAATAAGCTTTTAAAAGCAGTTGAAAATAAAAAAAACTTCAAGAATATATTGGAAAAATAAGCTACTTCTAATATAATTTGAGATGAAGGAGACAAAGCAGCGTATCAAATGAGTTTGTAACCAAGAAAAGTAATGTTGGTTGGTTGTTGACAAACAAAATCTAGTTCCCTATTGTGACAACAAAACGCACAGGTGTTGGTTGTTTCAAGAAAAGGAACACTTGAGATAGTATTAAAGATAGAGAAACAAAAGAAAGTAAAGGAAATGTTTTAAGAATTGTTTTATAATGAAAGTATAAATAAAAGGATGTTAAAGAAATAAAACACGTAAGAATAAGCCCAAAAAATCGAAATAAGCTCAAATAAGCTACCACAACGAAACCACTAAACCCAACCTAGGCTCTTGATACCACATTATAGAAGATATCATTTCATCATCATAAACACAAAAGTAAAAAGAAAAAATCTTAGAGAGAGAAAGAATTAGAGAGAGAGACAAAGTGAGAAAATGGTTACTTGTATTAGAATATGATAATTTACCATTGAAGACTAATTGATTTGCTTGTCTTCAATTGATAACAACTATCCTATATATAGGATATAAGAGAACATTCTAGAATCGTTACCATGGGCTTGAGCCCAATACAAATTAATGACTAATAAATACTAATGAATGTCTTGACTTGACTTGGATGATGATTATTGACTCTTGACTTTTATTGTTGAACGTTGACTTGATTTATACAAGGCTAATACTCCCCCTCAGTGTGAGCGGGAGATCTTCGGACGTTCAGGCTGGAGCGAAACTCAAGAAATAAAGCTGTGGGGAGACCCTTAGTAAAAATATCTGCATACTAAAATCGGGAAGGGACATGAAGCACACGAACCTGACCGGAAGCAACATATTCTCGAACAAAATGAATATCAATCTCGATGTGTTTAGTACGCTGATGCTGCACAGGATTAGTAGACAGATACACAGCACTCACATTATCACAATAGACAAGAGTAGCAGTAAAGAGAGGAGTGTGAAGTTCAAGCAACAAATTCCGAATCCACGCAGTCTCAGCAACAACATTCGCAACACCTCGATATTCTGCCTCAGCACTAGAACGAGACAATGTAACCTGCCGTTTGGCAGACCAAGACAAAAGGTTATCACCAAGGAACACACAATACCCGGAGGTAGACCTACGAGTAACAGGGCAACCAGCCCAATCAGCATCTGTATAAGCAGTGAGTTGACTAGTGGATGAGACATAAAGCTGAAGTCCATGGTCAATAGTCCCACGAACATAGCGCAAAATACGCTTCAAAGCAGTAAAATGTGGATCACGAGGATCATGCATGTAAAGACAGATCTGCTGCACAGCATAAGATATATCTGGGCGTGTGAATGTCAAATACTGAAGGGCACCTGCAAGGCTTCGATATAAAGTAGGGTCACTGACAGGGTCACCATCAGAACCGAGTTTGGACTCAGTGTCCACAGGGGTCTTGCATGGGTTACAATGCTGCATGTGAGCGCGCTCAAGAATTTCCTCTGCAAATTTAGACTGAGACAAAAACAATCCAGACTTCGATCGCTGTGCAGATACACCAAGGAAATAATTGAGAGAGCCAAGGTCAGTCATAGCAAACTCACTATGAAGTAATGTAATAATGCGCTGTAAGAGAGCAGTAGACGAAGCTGTGAGTATGATGTCATCCACATATAAGAGCAGATAAGCAACATCCGAACCCATGTGATAAACAAATAGTGACGTATCGGTTTTACTATGCTGAAAACCGACACGTGTAATAAAGCTAGCAAACCGCTGAAACCATGCCCGAGGAGCTTGTTTAAGCCCATACAAAGAACGCTGCAAATGACAAACATAATCTGGGTGGGCGGAATCAACAAACCCTGGTGGTTGATGCATGTAGACTGTCTCAGATAACTGGCCATGAAGAAAAGCATTCTTCACATCAAGCTGATGAATAGGCCAATCACGTGTCACTGCAAGACTCAAGACAGTACGAATAGTAGCCGGTTTGACGACCGGACTAAAGGTCTCATCAAAATCAATCCCCTGCTGTTGACTGCGACCATTCGCAACCAATCGAGCTTTATACCTGCTCAACGAGCCATCTGCATTAAACTTATGCTTGAAAAGCCACATAGATCGAACAATATTAACATTAGCTGGACGAGGCACAAGAGCCCACGTTCCGTTAGAAATCAAAGCATTATATTCATCTACCATAGCCTTATGCCAATTAGGGTCACGAAGAGCATGTAAATGAGAGCGAGGAATAGGCGAAGTAGTGGTGGCATGACAATTCATACGCGCAAGAGGTTTTGAAATTCCGGCTTTTGCACGGGTGACCATATGATGAGTATTGGTAGTTGGGGCGTTCCCATAAGCAGTAGCAGCAGGTGAGGTGATATGGGTATTCGGTGTTGAGCTTGGTGTAGTGGGCTCGTGAGTTGAAGATAAAGGAGGGACCGGAATTTGTTGGTGGGTTGCTGGAGTACGAGGGGTAAGGGGGTGGTGTGGGGATTGCGGTTGGGCTTGAGGCGATTGGGTAGGGCTCGTGTGAGTAGGAGATGGAGGCATGGCAGTTGGGGGATGTAATTGGTGATTGTTAGGATGAGTGGTTTGGGACGTATGGGTGTTGTGAGGGGGTAGCAAGAAATCGTAGGATGGGGGTGTGTCGGGCGTCATGGACCCAAAAGGGAATTGGTCTTCATCAAAGATGACATGTCGGGAGATTATGATTTTGTTGGTTGAAAGGTCAAGGCAACGGTACCCTCGATGTAGAGCCGGGTAACCAAGAAAGACACATGCTGTGGACCTAGGTTGAAGTTTATGATCAAAGGAAATGTGTGGATAACAAAGGCATCCAAACACTCGCAAATGATCATATGTGGGTGGTTTGTTATGAAGCTTAGTGAACGGTATCTCATTATTGATGGCAGTGGATGGAAGGATATTTAAAAGGTGAGCGGCCATGTTTAGGGCTTCTACCCAATATGATGGAGGTATGTGTGCTTGAAACAGTAAGGTGCGGGTAATGTTGTTAAGGGTGCGTAGCATACGTTCAAAATGATGATACATTTTTTGTTTGATTTTTGTTGTGAGATGTGTTCATTCAGTCCTATTGCATTTGGAAAATCATCAGGTGTGTTTTCTTGACCTAATTTATGTGTATTAAAGTTAGATTTATATAAAAATGATTAGGGGTTTTGGTTTTTATTAGGGGTTTTAGTTTATTATTGATTGGCTGGAATTTATTTGTCGATCTTTTGTTATAGAAAAGATAATCGGACTTGATCACGGGAGAAAACGATAAGGAAAAAGAGGTTTGTCTTTAGAATTGAAACTAAGCATCTTTTAATTTTTTAGTTTTCTTAATACAAAAGTCAAATTTATGATATTTTTTATACACGGGTGTTTGATGATAGGACTTCACCAAGTGTTTGATGTAATGTGTAAGAAGAAAATTGATATTACAGTTTGTTTCATGCTTTGTTGGAGGAATAATGTAGCAATCCTTAAGCTCAAATTCACATGTTTTTGTTCAAGAGCAATCCAAAGGTAACATTTTTGTCATTTATAAGAGGTTTTTGAATTAGTCTTTTGAGTATGATTATATGATCATTATGTTTTTAAAAAAAGGTGTTTGGGATCTTTTATACGTAACATTGATGGTTTACACAGGTCGTAATTAGTAACTACATCGAGCTAATGTTATATTCGACCGTTGAATTGTTCTTGCATGAATTATCTCTTAAGGAAACCTAAATAAGCTTGGTTATGGTTATTAGAGAAACTGAAATCAGGAAACTTTTTCCCAACTTGAAAAAGAGGTAATCAACTTTTCTAATGCATGCATACTTTTGATGAGACGTATTATTTCCCTGAAAGAGATTTTTTGTTTACTTATTAAGGATTCAAGCATAACCTTGAAGTCTTCATTAAAATGAACATATTTTATAGTGGTAAGAAGGACTAAGTAACAAGTTATGTTATAATAGTACAATTAGCTATGCATTATATGGAACGTGTTGCAAATTATTTTCCTGATCATCTTTGTACATGTATATTGGTAAATTGTTGGTTGTTATGCTTTTTGCAGATTGGATCAGGTCTAAAGAAGCACTTTGAAGATGGTGTGGTGAAGCGAGAAAACTTGCAGCCCAATGAGGAAGTGGAGATTGCGAGACACGCATCCAGGGGGAATTGGAGAAGAGAGAAGCGAAAAACAAGTACGATTTAGGCCAAGGTAAATGAATTTATCATGTACGAGGATCCATAAATATTTACTTTTGAGCGTATAAGTAAAAGTGATTATTACTACGATCATGTGTCCATCTCGAGCTTTAATCAAAGAGTTAGTCACAAGAAAAACCAATGTAGTATTTAATTTGTATCGATATATGCAACAAAGTCTTTAAAATATGTCGTGCAAAGTATTATTTGTTGGATTAGATTAACGGTACACACACTAACGCTCCCTTAACGTTGGGCTGCTTATAGCAAGTTTAGCACCGCTTTAGTATTCGCAGCCCTGAGCCTTATTTGTCAATGATTCATACCTACTGTTGTACCAAAATAATCCTGGATAAGTAATCTTATCTGATAAAGGAAGTACGTCTCATGTATGCATTAAATATATTCTTAAGACAGAAAGTATGTATTAGTTGCACTACTTATTTATTTCTGATATTTTGTAGTTTTCAGGAAGGATTCAAACTTCCCGCGTATGTCATGATGTCTATTGAACATATGTTGACCCATTCGTAAGTTATTTTGTAATTATTATTGTTGTTAGTATGATTATTAAAAATCTTGGAACTGGAAGGTGTGAATTGCCACACATGCCAATTTAATTCCTATTTATTTTTTTTTGGGAAAAAAAAAAACTAACGTTATATGTGAACATAGTTCTAATACTTTTATGAATATTTATGTGGATGGTGTGACTCTAAAGGAAAGTGGTAAAACTGCTTATCTATTCTCTGGAGGATTTCGTCAAATGATCAATGTAAGCCATCCCCGGATATGTTTTTTTAACTGTAGCATAGGTTATTCGCCTTTTATGAAAGCAGACAAGTAGTTCAGATTTTTTCGGCATAAGCAAAGTGCATAAACCAGTTCTGTCCCCAAAGCAGCATAATTGGATTTGAAAAAGGTTGAACGGAACTTTATATTTTTTTTGGAATTATTAACAATACTACTTATTAGCCTTTGTACTAAGGTTGGGTCGGGAGCATGTAAAATTATGTTTGCGTCAAAGCTGCTAATTCCCAAAATATAAATAACTATCTTTGGGTCAATATGGGTCAGGAGGGTTACAGTGATCGGCATGTTGGTTTTAGTTTAAATTCATATTATACACAAGTTCTGTAGTCTTCTGTGTTGTTTTTCCAGTTGTTTGGATTGCATGTTCAGGTTGGGGTCGAGAACAGGTAAAATTATGTTTGTGTCAAAGATGCTGATTTCAAAAATATAATCAGAGCCATTTGACCCAAAGCCCAAAGGTAATGACCTTTGGGCTTTGGGTTAAGCTGACTCGGATTCACTACCACATGCTCATGCTCAAACTACAAAGACATACTATAAGCATCAAAATTCAAGTATCAAGAAAGCTCAATTATTAAAGACAAAGACTTCCGCATACTCTAATATTAAAGATAACTCCTCAGAAATCAAGCTTCGAGGGAGATTATTAGCAAGCTTTCAATAAGATGCAAAGTATGAGCATGTTGGTCAAGACACAAGATCGCAAGGTGGAAAAGATGATCAAGACATACAAGGAAAAGATTTAAAGATCTTGGAACTAAAGACGAAGTCGAAAGACAATGACAAAGGCTCAAGATCAAAGATCAGAAAGCATGAAGGAACAAGCCTACAACAAAGATAAAGACCAAAACAAAGACTCAAGAACTCAACGACAAGAAAATCTCAAAGACCTCACTTCGGGAAATATTGTTGGCCTCTAGATAACAAGTCTAACATGAAAGCTTGGAATCTCTCAAAAACCAATCTTAGGGGGAGATTGTTAGCCTCAATTATATTATCAATCTCGATATTTATCTCATGTATGTTGTAATAGGCTAGAAGGGTAAACGGGCTCGTGAACGTAATCTAATCTTGTACTAGTTCCGAACTAAGGTCCATTGTAATCTTGAGCCCGGCCCAAGAATAAAAAAACATACGGCCCAACTAAAGCCTTAATAGGTCGGCCATATACAAGTATAAATACCCTCTCTAAGTGTGGAGAGGGTGTTGATTCTCATTTGTTTTTCACACACTTGTATGAATTAACCATTTTCTTTTTCTTTCTACTTTCTCTCTCTTGTTCATCCTTCTCTTTTCTTCTTATCATCTTTCAATTTTCTTGGTTACCATGGTGAAGTGAAAGTGATTTCTTGGTTACCAACAGACTACTAGTAAGACGAACTCCAATCATCATAGCATGTTCAAAATGCTTGGTATATGGCATTGGCTTTGTAAATGGATAAGCTACGTTGTCATCTGTGTGAACTTTCTTAAGGATAATTTCACCATCTTGAATTACTTCACAAATGTAGTGATATTTCCTTTGATAATGTCTGGCTCCCTTCATAATTCCAGGATTGTTGGTGGTTGCTATTGCAGGCATATAGTCGCATAACATCTCCATAGGTCTTTTATTGGTTGGCACGACATTTCCAAGTTCATTAATAAATTTCCTCATCCGGACAGCTTCCATTGAAGCTTCCACACCAGCAATGTATTCGGCTTCTGTAGAATACATAGCAATAGTGTTTTACTTAGCACTCTTCCAGTCTACGGCTCCACCATTAAGCATGAAAATATTTCTTGATTAGGATTTGGTATTGTCCTTATCAGTCTGAAAACTAGCATCGGTATAACAAGTAACCTTCAGCCCAGTTTCAGGTTTTCCCCTATAAATAAGAACCATATCTTTAGTATTCTTCAAATACTTAAGGATAGTTTTAACAACAGTCCAGTGAGCTTCACCAGGATTTTGCTGAAATCGACTACACAAAATTAACACAAAGGCAACATCAGGTCTAGTGCATCTTACCGCATACATAATAGATCCTATAGCTGAAGCATAAGGAACTCTTTGCATACGATTCACCTCACTAGATGTATTTGCACCTTGAGCTTTGCTCAAGTTAGGCTTCTCTTGTATTGGAACACTAGCATACTTGGAGTTTTCCATCCTAAATTTCTTTAAGATTTTATCAAAATAAGAACTTTGACTAAGAGAAATTAACCGCTTAAATCTATTACGTGTGATCTTGATTCCAAGGATATATCCTGCTTATCCTAAGTCTTTCATATAAAAACACTTACAAATCCAAGACTTAACATCTTGCATCATTGTAATGTTATTTCCCATGATTAATATGTCATCGACATATAAGACTAGGAAAGCAACATTACTCCTACTAGCTTTGGGATATACACATGGCTCATCAAGATTTTGAGTGAAACCAATCTTCTTGATTTCATCATCAAATCTTTTGTTCCAGCTTCTAGATGCTTACATCAATCCATAAATGGATCGTTGTAACTTGTATACTTTGCTGGGATGTTTTGGATCCACAAACCCCTCAGGTTGCACCATATATACGTTCTCGCTTAGGTGACCATTCAAAAATGCGGTTTTGACATCCATTTACCAAATCTCATAGTCATAAAACGCGGCTATGGCTAAAAGAATCCTTATAGCTCTAATGTTTACAATAGGAGAGAAGGTTTCCCCATAATCTACGTTGTAGATTTAGGTATAGTCTTTTGCTACAAGACGAGCTTTAAAGGTGTGTACATTGCCATCCATGTTAATCTTTTTCTTGAAAAGCCATTTACTTCTAACAGTTCGACCATTAGGAGGAAGATCAACCAAACACCAGACTTGGTTATCTTTCATGGATTGCATTTCTGCATTCATAGCATCAAGCCATTTATTAGATTCAGGATATGACAATGCAGCTTTATAATAAGGAGGTTCATCAAGATCCCTTAATTCATGCTCCTCAACATCTACATAGAAACCATATCTGTCAAGTGCTTGAGATATCCTTTCGGATCTGCGAATGGGAACTTTCACACTATGGGGATCGACCTCATTAGGTTCGACCTCATCGTCTTGTTCGCTAGTATCATTCGAAGGTTGCGTGTCATCTTTTTGAATTAATTCAAATCACTCCCACTCGCTTCGAGTAATCCGTGACTCCTACTCGCTTCTTGTTAAGTGAGACTATTATCAAAGAACTCAGCATAACGAGCAATAAAAATCTTGTTCTCATGTGGGTTGTAGAAGTAGTATCCCATCGTTTACTTTGGGTAACCTACAAAGATACACTTAATAGTTTTGGGTTCAAGTTTGTCAAGCGTGTCTCGTTTTACGAGTGTCTCATAGCCTCAGACCTTTAAATAAGACAAATTCAAAGCTTTTCCATTCCATATTTCATATGGTGTCTTATCAACCTTCTTGGTTAGAACCATGTTATGTATGCGCGCATCAGACTCAAGAGCATATCCCTAAAAGGACTTTGGCATAGTTGTATAATTCATCATGGATCGAACCATCTCAAGTAAAGTTTGATTCCTCCTTTCAGACACCCCGTTATGTTGTGGTATGTAAGCCAGAGTAAGCTGAGATACTATAATATAGCTTTTCACGTGATCAAAAAACTCATGACTCAAGTATTCACCTCCTCGATCAGACTGGATAGCTTTGATTTTCTAATCGAGTTGATTTTCAACTTTATTTTGTAAAACCATAAATGTTTCAAATACCTCATGTTTATGTTTAATCAAGTAAACATAACCATAACGGCTGAAATCAATAAAGGTTATGAAGTAACTAGCACCTTCTCTTGACACAGTTCTAAAAGGGCCACATACATCATTGTGTATAAGTCCTAGTAGTTCTTCAGCTATTTCCACTTGATGTGGAAAAGGTTTACATGTCATCTTTCTAGATATACAAGATTTTCATTTGTCGAAAGATTCATCGTCAATGGGTTCCAAGATCCCATCATGTTGAAGTTTCTTAATGCGTTTCTTGTTTATATGACCAAGATGACAATGCCAAAGATAAGTAGAGTCCAACGCATGTTTGGCTCTTTTATTTCTAACATTGTATATAGAACTAACATTTGGATAAAAAATGTGCATATCTATTTCATAAATACCATCATGTAGAATTGCATTAAAATAAAACACATCATCTTTCATAACAGAAATACTATAATTTATAAAAGTATGCATATCAACCAAACGAGAAAGAGAAACAACGCCCCTAGTAATAGAAGGTGCATAATGGCAATTGTCTAAAACAATAACTCGTCTATTAGGAAGAATTAAATCTAAGCTTCCAATAGCTTCAACAACTGCACGCATCCCATTGCCTACGTATAGGTTTAAAGCTACATGTTTCAGCTTCCTCCTCCTCCTAAGACCCCACGTAGTATTAAAGATATAAGTTCCATAACCCGTATCATACACCCAATATTTATTAGGAATAGAGTAAATTTCTATAGTGAAGATACCTAAAGTGCTAGCCTCGCCAGCATTTCTTCTCTTCTTTAACTCGACATGATAGGCATGATCGTTCCTCCTCTAGTGACCCACTTCCTTGTAGTGATGGCAGATTGAGTCTTTTACTGGATTATCTCTCTTAGGTGGCGGTGAAATCTTAGCCTTAGGAGCATAAGCAAGCTTAGTCTTTCCCTTATCCTTCCCCTTTTCCCCTTGCAGTTTCTTCTTGTCCTTCTGGATCTTACCTCCCCGAATAGCAAGTACAGCTGGAGTAGCAACCTTCTTGGGAATGCCTTTTTCATGTAGCTTGATCATAGCATGTAGCTCAGCAATTGTCTTCCCTATGTTATGCATATTATAGTTTGGTACGAACTTTTCATGGTCCTTGTTGAGAGAATTCAAGATAAGACTCACACCAAGTTCATTAGGCATAAGGAAGCCAAGACGTTCCAATGTGTCTAAGTAGCTCTACATATTCAAGAGATAGGAGCTCATCAACTGTCCATCCTTCTGTTTGCAAGCATGGAATGCTTTGACTGTTTCAAACAGTTCCTGTTTAGCCTGCTCTTCGAACATTGTTTTCAGTTCTTTCAACATATCATATAAATTGAAGTTTTCCAAAGTCCTCTAAAGATCCGGGGACATACTTGAAAGCATAAGAGATGCAACCTCTTGTTCAGAATTGACCATCCTCCCTACATACAAATGATTTACAAACTCACACATGTATTCCTCACATGTCTTCTACACAATCTATTCTCCTCTAAACATTCCCTAATCATTTGTCAATCCCTTCTACTGAACAAATGATTATACCTTCAACACACTCTAAACATTTCTTTCCTAAACCATCTCATAATCCCATGTACCATCTCTTTTCTCTCTTATGGCAATGTGATTATCAACTTGATCAATCCTTTGATTACTGTAGTATATTGGATATCATAACACAAGCATGGATGATTGGGTTGGCTAATTATCTAGAGAGAGAAAGTGAGGTTTCTAGTGAGAGAAAATGCAATAGCATGAAATGTGATAAAAAGAACAACCAACCCCTTCCCATGGCTGGAAAGGGGTTTATATACAAGTGGTTGTGAGCTTTATGGGCTTGGGTATGGGCTTACACTTGGGTAAAAACCCGGCCCAATACCGAAAGCCATACACTTACTTTCTAACTACGAGCTATGCTATACTAAATGATACACGGGGGTGACAGAGTCTTTTTCATAATCCTAACAATCTTCCCCTAAGGGAGGTCACCCCATAAAATACAATTTGAATAATAGCATTCTAGTTCTTCGACCTTCTGTCTGTAGCTCGTAGTCTTTGATTCTTCATTCATTGAGATCGTTGTACATTATGTAGTGAACTTCGAGATTTGTCCCTTTAGGCTTGTGAGATCTTTGATCTTTCTTTGAGATCATCATCCATTATAAATCTCTTGATCATCCTTGTTGAGTAGTATTGCCTTCATGTGACGTTGTGACCTTCGGACCTGCATGCTCACACTTTTCTTGATCATGACATTACTTATCAGAGTAGCGGAAGCTGTGTTGTAGGTCTTTCGGTTGTCATGGTGTCTTTGATTGAAAACATTAAGTGTGAGCATGGGGCTGTGAATTGACTCCACTGGAACGAGGTATCTCCATTTCCACCATAACTTGATCCTGTAATAAAACAGTTAGCAATAAAGCATGTGGACGAATTTGGCTTTGTCATTCGCCCGAGTCTGGTTGGATTAACCTCCGGATCCGTGAGGACCGACCTGTGATCAGGTAGATTCATCTTAAGACGAATCTCCTTGACAGGATTTCCAGTTTAAGTATCGGATCATCTGATGTGTAACCATCAAAGTCTCCATACTTGCCTGTTCTCTGTATCGGAACGTCTCAAAGCAGACAACACGATAAGAGTGAATCGGTTAGTTACTATCTTACCGATTAAAGAGAAAATTTGATTTGAAAATCAATCGACGTGTCGTTTGAGAAAGTATTTTGTGACACATCGAGAGTGTTTGATAGCATAAAATCAAATTTCATTAGAAACACATTTGTTTTGAAAGAAGTTCACAATCGATGTGCTAGAAAATCAGTTGTTGAGCACATCGAGAGGTTTTCCAAAATGATTCGTCAATTCACAACCTGGAACAAGTTTGATTCACAAAGAATCGCACCATCGTTGCTTTCCATTTGTCACAAGTTTAATCCATAGTGGATCTCACATGTCACCTACCAAGAGCTTGTTTGATGTTGGCTCTAGAAGGATTTCCATCTTCATTGTGAGTACTTTCGTATCACTCGGATGTTCTGGCAATACCACGAGGATAATGCGAAGGACTCTTAAAATCTTTACTTGTTGTCACAGTGTGTGAGAAACAAGCTCAATATGGATAAGTGTCCTAACGAGACTTTTGGATGATCTCAAGGCTCTAGACTCAATAGTGCATTTTTGGTTTTAGTGGTCGGAGGCTGGAGCGGACTGCCACCTTTTCAATATCGACTAACTCGGAGTGAGAAAGACGATAGAATTGTATTGATCTCCGTGAGAAATGAAACAAGAATCCTTTGAGGGATCTTGAGTAGCTAGGGAGGGTTGTGCAGCATATCACTGGGTCCATGATACTTGTCTTCAATGTCAGCAATCAACCATGTGATTCTGACAGCATATGTATTGACCCGGTTTCTGCCTAATGTTTAAGGAGGGTTGCTTTCTTTTCACCCTTTATCTTAACATTTCTTTTTCATTCTTCAACCCCTTCAGTGCTTACCGAGACTTCATTACTAGAACCTTGTTGGGTTTATTCCAGTACTAGACATAACTCCTTTTGTAATCATACCTAAGGACTTCTACACTAACTAGTGGATTGTCCCTGGGTAGATCCCTCCGGTTCTGGCTAGATCATGGGAACGAATACCTAATCCTAACCACCTTATAACTACAAGTAATTACAATCATGGTTGGTCTTTTGGTATTATTCTCAGCCTTAAAACCATTTAAAAACATCAATCAAGGTACTTTGTGATATAAATCAAAACATTTAGTACCTCGATGGTTTTTAACTTTCAGAATTGCCCCCTGCAGATGTGCATCGATAACCGAAAATGTTTTACACATACAAGGAAGAAGCTGCACTAGATTCATTCAGATCACATTTTACAAGTTGTATATATTTTTACTACATTTTCTCCCCTATCAAAGATGTCAAATCTCTTGATATTAATTGATTCAAATATGTATGAAAATTATTTGGGGAAAAATGTTCTAATTATATATCAAGCCTAGTTATTGGGAACATTTTGATGCTCTCCCTTTGTACATATTACAACAACATATAAGATATACTACCCCTCATTCGGTTCTCTTCATAACCAGTAGTCGCCTTCTTGAATTCGTCCACCAATAAAGGTCTCCAAATTCCAGAAGATACGACGTGTCTTTAGCCGTTTCTGGATAGCAAACATGAACTCCTTGCTTCTGACAACGTCTTTCTTCGTCCAAAATCTTGTATTCATCCCTGGATTTGTCCTGTTGACTCTAAACTCTTTGACTCGGTAGTCCAACGCTTCATCGATCTGTTGTAAAGTACCATCACTGAACTTGTGGATCTCATTGAACCTCATAATCATCTGCACCCCGTATCTGTCTCTGAATGTAACTGCCCTTGGAGAGTCTATGAACTGGTATCTGGGGCTTGAACTCAAATCCATGGCATCCCATCGAGTTTGTGAGATTTAAACTGCGTCCTGGTAACCTCTCATCCCCAGCTAAAATTCCTACGCGTTGTCGGATAACCAAGTTTCTTGTCCAGAGGTTGACCGCAGTAGTGAGAACCTGTTTGTCATCGGGAGAAAGATGGTTCAAGTGACCTTGAAGATTTAACAAGTACAGATCTTCAAAGTCACTAGGGTACATATATTTGAAATCCCTTTCCGCGATGACATATTCTTTGAGATCAGCTCGACGAAGGATGATCTTCTTCATGTAATTGTACCCATACATTGAGAAGACTTCGATTCGGACGACACTTAAGATACGCATGTGAGTTCGGACGGCTCTGCGGTCTCCTTCAGAAGAGAATCTGTCAATGTAGAATCGTTGTCTTTGAAACCACCAGTGAGAGATTCCATACATCGCAGCGATGTCATACTTGCACTCCTCTTCAATCCAGAACTGATCAGGTACCAGTTGCTCTAAGCCGACATCTGGATAGAAAGCCGCCTTCATCTTTGAGATAGACAAGGCTGGTCTGCCAATCTTGCGACCGTATCGAAGATACTCCAGATCTTTGTTGAAGAAGAAGTCAGATTGGATGGTAATATTATCCTGTTCACCACCAAGTGGAAGTGGCTTGCTAACATTGTACTTTAGAATTGCATCATCCACTTTATCGGTGAGAAGCTTGTGGCATTCTTCCATCTGGAACTGGAGATGAACTACATCGGGATGAAAGGCTTTGACAATTTCATATGCAGGGCCTTCCAGGTCTTTAGGAGTGAGTTCAGAGATTCCTTGTCGTTTACAATACCAATCCATAAATGTCGCGATATCACCGGTCTGAGCAAGTAATGAGTTCTCTGGTGGAGGTACATATGTAGTCTTCAGAGCAGAGGCCCAGTTGTTAGTTGGTACAGGCAAATCAGATGACGGTATGGTCCAGGCAGGTTCCGGAGAAGCAGGTCGATCTTCAGTGAGAGGTTTCCACCAACTCTGCCTCAAGTTGACTGTAGGAATATGATCACGTCCTACCTCTTCACCACTAGAATATGCTTGTTCATCTGCAGTGGTTTCATCATCCATATAAAGATCATCAGGAATCGTTGTAATTGAAGGCTTAATCCGGGTGTCAGTCGTTGTCCAAGCAGAGTATTCAGCTGAAGCAGCTGTCTTTGAGGAACTTGGGGCCGCGGTGCTTGTTGACTGACCTCCCTGATGAGTGGATGAGGATGGAGGTGGTGGAGGAGGAGCTTGAGCAGAATCGGAGGCTCCGGTTGTGCCAGAAGCCCCTGATGCGCCTGACGGTGGTGGAGGAGGAGGTGGTGGTGAAGGTGGCGACCCAGGCAGAGTCTTTGGAGAATCTTGCTTACTTTTCTTCTTAGTTTCCTCCTGAGCCTTATCAACATCAAAGTCCTCACATTCATCACGACGGATGGAGACCTGCAGTGCTTCATATGCTACTCGGTGGTCAGCATGTCCCTTGTCATAGTTCTCCTCCAACATGCGTTGGAGCAGAATTTCCTTCATGTCAGACGTAGGGAGATCCTTGAAGCGAGCACGAAGAGGAGCTCTCATTGCATGCTTTACTGATGAGATAACCACCTCCTTAACTGATTCATTAATCTTTCGGTCAATCTCCTGTGAATCAATAAACTCCACCGTCTGCTCTCTGATCATTTTGGGTAAGTCCATAGTTTCCAACTTATTGATCCTGCTCCCCTGCTTGTCTAAACGTTCTTCCAGAGCTTGATTTTCTTTTACTAGATTCTCTATAAGCTCTTCAAGTTCACCCATACGTTGATATGAGGGGAATCTAACGACCTTTGTGGTTGAGTGGTAGTGGAAGGTTGTTGTTGTTGTTGCTGAGGTTGTGTTGTGGGTGGTTGGTAATGACCAATGACATTGGGAAGAATCGGTCTAGGCACGGGACCGATCACCGGTGACGTCATAGGAGGGATGACAGAGGTGTCTTGCTGGATTGAGATGGACACCATCGATTCAGCTTCAGTGTCTGCTGTCGTCTTCTCATTCTCGGCATCCGACGGTTTATCATTGAAGAATTGATCGCCAAAGCTGAAGTCTTTGCCTAGTTGTTGAAGAGAAGACAACGTCCCTGTGGAGCTTGCAGGTTCCTCGGGAATCACCTGTTCATTAGTTGTCAGCTTTAGGTTCTCTTTCTCCTGAACGTTAGGGGTAAGCCGTGCATGAACCTTCTTCCAATGCTCAGTTGTGGTTGACTGAGGCACAGTGATCTCAACATCCGAGTGTTCAAGGTTTGGTCCAGCGAGAACACTAGGAGTTGGTAAAGGTTGAGATTCAGCAACATCATCAGGGTTTGGTCCAGCCTGGCCTTCATCTAGTTTACCAGGGTCTGATCCAGCCTGGCCTTCATCTTGAGTCCTGCTTCTGATCACTGGAGGCGTGGCCTCATCAGAGTCCGTGTCACTACCCGATAAACCTAGTTCGGCATATAAGGACGTGGAGTCTTCACGACCCGATGTTTCAGTTGGTACGTAGAACGTCTCTGAAATATGTATTGTTCAGCCGGCTCATTTCTTCTTTGAGTTTGAAGGTTAAGGAGTAAGAAAAAAAAAAAAAAAAAAAAAAAAAAAAAAAAAAAAAAAAAAAAAAAAAAAAAAAGAACTTGGGCCGCTTGTTCCTCACCTACTTTCTCTTTCCCCTTTCCTGGCACCTCAGGTAGTGGTTGGAGTTTCCCAGTGTCGGTTTCCCTGAAAACCACAGGACGAAGTGGACCCCTTTGAGTTGGGTAAGCATCCGTTAGGCTCTCTTCCAGAACCTTTTGCAGAATCTCTTCCTCCGTGTCTTCAAGCCTGGGTTTAGCAGCAGGAACCCCTTCGTCAATGAACTCATCTACCAACTGCTTAGAACTCTTAACAGTTCTCTTCTTAACCACTTTCCCCGCCTTAGCCCGTTTGGCTAGTGGTGGGGCCTCTAACGATTCCGACACCGGCTTACGTTTCTTCTCTTTAGGCTTGGCCGGTGCAGGCTTAGGCTTCTTGGCTGTAGTTTTAGAAACGGTTGGTTGCTTGGTTGCCTTTGGTTTTGCTGTTTGGTAGGCTTAGCTGGCGTTTGGTGCAGCAGAATCCAGATCACTCGCACTTCCTTTACCCGTAGATAACCTTTGATGCTTTGCAACTTTTTCCAGATAAGCATCGTAATAGTCTGATCCTCGAATGACGTCATTGATGAGTTCATTCGGTATAGTCATCCCAAAGACTTCCCGTTTGGTCCCCTTAGCACTGAACTTGAGATTACCTAGTACAGGTTCCTCTGTAGGCAAGTGGAGTGGAGACTCGGGTCTTGGGTGGAAGTTGTGCAGCCGTTGCAGGTGAAATATGATCAACTTTGTGAACCTGATACTCGGGATAAGGATAAGAGTTGCTTTCTTCTTCCCCAGAGTATGTTGTGCCAAATTCCTTTTGTCTTCTGTGAAAGTGTGGATGGATTGAGTAAATTCTTCCCACATCCTTTCAGCATAGTCGATGTGAGCTCGATTGACAACACCCCAAAGGATTTGTAGCACTGGGGCTCTTGGCCTTTCAAATCCAGAAGTCTTTCCCGTAAGGCACAGATTGATAATGGTTGTGAGTGCCCTCCATGGTTGGAACATGTCATTAGTGGTGACATTAGACAAGTGTATGACTTCCTTTGGATACCCCAACTTATTGACAAATTCAACAAGAGTATCAGGAGTTGGAGGAGGAGAGAAGGCCCGGTTGTTGTCGACTGGCGTGATCTGAAGAGCGTCTCTGAGTGTGTCTTTAGTGAGATCAAACCATTGCTCGTCCAGTTGACACTTATAGCTCCCGGCTTTACTGTCAAAGCAAATAGTATCCCAGAATTGTTGAATATAGATAGCCGGTATTGTTGATGAAGCTGTAAAAGCTCTGAAGAAATTTGTTTGCTTGAGAATATCCACAGC
The DNA here is from genome assembly GCA_026074375.1 of Tanacetum coccineum. Taxonomy (NCBI): domain Eukaryota; kingdom Viridiplantae; phylum Streptophyta; class Magnoliopsida; order Asterales; family Asteraceae; genus Tanacetum; species Tanacetum coccineum. The sequence goes on along the minus strand of BQNB010021095.1, from coordinate 25,567 downwards.
AATCTTGTAAATTGGGCTGGGTTGAGATTTTTCTTCATTCAGATAGCAGTTGCTTTTCCCAATTGGCACCCAACGTATGCGTGGCATGATCTGTTCATCAGTACGAACAGGTGGTGCCATTGCGGGTGCATGTTCAGCATCAGCCATTGATTTCTTGCACATTACACTCACAGAAGACGAACATGCATAAAAAAGAAAAAAAGGAAAAGGAGAAAAAGAAAAAACAGAGAAGGATTGTTAGATGTGAGCTGATGCTCGAAAGTTAAGCACATATGCACACGATCCAAGAGAAGGACTCTAAGATCATGCTATAGTGTTAATCAGTGAGTTTGGTCAACTCTTGAATCAACGGATGTTAACTCATCAAAGAGAGGACAAGCCACACCGATTTAAACACAAGATTCAATGGCAGATTACAATCAATGCTAGACAAAACGCAGTGAACACTTTTACACTAGCAAAATGCAAGATTTAAATCAAGCAAGTAGCAATCACATGAAAACGCAATGGGCAAGAAACACTTAGAAATTCAAAATACAATGATTGATTTATAAGCAAGTATCAAAACGCAGCCATTTTCAAAACGCAGTGAAGTCAAAAACGCAATCCTCAAAATGCAGCAATAAAAACGCAGCCATCATCAAGACGCAACCATCATCAAGACGCAACCATCAAAACGCAGTGATTATTATATTCAACAATATCCAAAACGCAACCATTTTAGAAAATTTCGAAATAAGGGCTTCAATATTTTAATATTAAAAATTTCTTCTAAGCAAAACGCAACGATTGCGTTTTGAACCTGTTTGGCATCATATAATCAAAAAACGCAAACAAAACGTGCAGCAAAAGCAACCACATATAATATCATCAAAACGCAATCATGACAGGAATACCAAAACGCAATCAAGAATCAAATCTTCAAAACGCAATCACGATCTAATCCCCAAAACGCAACCAAGAAATTTCTAAGCCAAAACGCAACATGAACTCAGGTAGCAAAACGCAACGACTATATTATATCAAATAGCAACCAAGAATACTACAGCCAAAACGCAATCAAGAATCATCATATGACAAAACGCAACCTAGAATGACATGACCAAAACGCAACCAAGAACCTTTAAACGAGCAGATTCTTAATATTAAATAACCAAAACGCAACATAAGCTCAGGTAGCAAAACGCAACGACTATAATATCATCAAAACGCAATCATGACAGGAATACCAAAACGCAATCAAGAATCAAATCTTCAAAACGCAATCACGATCTAATCCCCAAAACGCAACCAAGAAATTTCTAAGCCAAAACGCAACATGAATACGAACTCAAAACGCAATCAAGAACCTTTAAACGAGCAGATTCAATCCTACAACCTAAAGCATCTACGACTTCACCTATTCATTACATCTAATCCATTATGCATAGTAACTACAATATCAACAATTCACTGCATTTCTACACATCAACCGCACCCTATTTTGACTAAAAAGTTAACCTCTTTTTGCGAAAATCACAAGGATCTAGCCTAGAGATTGGGAAAGCAAATGGGACATCTAAGAAGCATTACATATACAATCTAATGATATCCCAGCAATCAAAACATAGTTCGAAACACTAACCAAGATTTTGGTTGATTCGTGAGTACGAAATTCCTAAATACACACAAGTTAATGTAAGTTAAGCCAAGATATTATATATAATACATGTATGAGTGATGCACAACATAGAATGATTGATACCTAGGCACGAACTACACACAATCTTTATGGATCTAGTGAAAACGCAGTGAGGGAGATGAAAGGTTTTGAGAAAGGTTTGACCACGTTTTGGATTTGTTGACTAAGTCAAAACGCATTTAGCCCCTTTTTAAACCTAATTGATCTTTCAATATTTGGCAGAAATGGTCCCTCTCTTTCACCTTTTCTATTCTTTTGATATAACATATACAAGTGACACATTTGGTCCTTCATGATTAATAAGTCTAGGGAACAATTAGCAAATAGCATTTACGACCCTATACTTGCACATAATCGACATATTTGAACCTTTTAGAGTCAACATTAGTTTAACTCCCCCTTAAACCATAGCCCCGTTAGTTACCACACCTTTTTGTGTTAAAAAATGCCTGTTAGATGTCATAAATTTGAAAAAAAAACAACTCTCCCCCTCAATCAATGACCCGTTTTCTATTTAAAGAGCTATAGTCGTTGATTGAGTGTCAAATTTATGAAAACCCAAGTCCGATTGATGTTAGGAATAGCCAGTCTTTTTGGCGACGTGCTTTCCTCATTTTGAAAAGCGGGTTGCAGTCTGAAATAACTACAAGCCATGAATATCCTGATTGCTTCAAGATGAGCAACCGGGGCGAAGGATTCTTCAAAATCTAGACCTTCTTCTTGACGAAATCCTTTTGTTACAAGACGTGCCTTGTTTTTCAACACATCACCATACTCGTCAAGTTTCACCTTATAAATCCACTTGAGAGCAATAATCATGGCACTGTCAAGATGAGGTACTAATTCCCATACGTCCAATCGATCAAATTCATAGATTTCGTCTTGCATGGCTTGAAACCAGCAGTCTTCAGTAACTGCGGATTTGAAGTTTTTCGGTTTGACTTTGGACAATACGGAATTATAGAAGCACCACAAAGCATCCATAGTAAGCTGTTTTTGAGTGGATACCGGTCGAGAAGGATTCCCAATAATGTTATCAAGAGGATGGGAGTCGGTCCATTTCCAGATATGTTCATGAGGTTGAGTGGATTGGTTGATTTCTGGTATTGTGATATCCCCAGATGATGAAGCTTCAGAATTAGTATCAGGGGCAAACACATTAACGAATGGTTCTTGATCAGTTGCAGCAAATGGATTAACTTCAGCGGACTGCTCAGCTGCAACACCTTGATGTACAGAAGAGGAATGATGATCCGATGGTGATGAAGTATGACTTCCCGATGGTGCGTCGAGATCAACAGAGATTGACACTGATGGACCGGTTGGAATGACCGGGTTTTGAACTGCATTAGGAATAGGATCCTGACGATTACCCGGTGGATTAAAATATTCATCAAACATAGGTTGGAACAACATCTCCAATTCTTTATTGGTGGGAGGTACATAAGGTATAGCAGGAGCAGGATTGGGTACGAGCCCTGAACTTATAGGTCTAGGCGTCAACAGGTTAGGTGCGGGTCCTGGACTGGATTGTACAGGAGCCATTTGCTTAGTCCGCTCATCAAATTGAAAGTGAATAGTTTCCATGATTCGTCGGGTTCATTTGTTGTAGACTTTGTAACCTTTTCTGCTTGGTGCATAGCCAACAAAAATTCCAATATCAGCCGTTGGATGTAGTTTTCCAAGATCCTCGCTGTCATTTGTAGGGTAACAAAGAGCACTAAAGACTCGGAAAAATGTGAGATCATGCTTCTTATTGTGCACTAGCTTATATGGGGTTTTGTCGTGTGAATAAGGGGTCTGTTTTGGGTGTAACGGGCAGCAGCCACAACTTCAGCCTAAAGAAACATCGGTGCCTTGGAGAATATTAGCATTGTCCGAGCAGCCTCGATAAGAGTTCGGTTTCATCTTTCGACAACGCCGTTCTGCTGAGGAGTCCTTGGAACTGTCTTTTGGTAAAAGATACCAACGCTTTCATAATAATCAAACAAAGTCTTGTTGAAAAATTCTGTGCCATTGTTGGTACGGATGAATCTTACAGTTTTGTTGAGACCGACTTGTAATTGCTTCAGAAATTTTGTGACAACCTCATGGGTTTCATCTTTTGATCTAAAAAACTTGACCTACGTAAACCGAGAATAATCATCGACGATGACCAAGATTTATCCACGGTAAACCGAGAGTAATCATACGGACTATTACCAGATGTATTTCTTCCCCATTAATAGTTTTGCACACCATCGGTCACATAAATCCATATGAAGGGTGTTTAGATACTTCCAAATTGGTTGTTTCAGTATTTGGGTTTGTGGTAATGCTTTTTTTTGCTCTTTCCTTAATTGACACGCAGAACAAAGAAATCTTTTTTTTTCAAACTTCAATCTAGGTAAGCCTCTGACAAGGTCTTTTCTTGCAAGATCATTGAAATGGTTAACAAGTACAAGTGGTTTAAAACGCCAATGCCATAACCAAGATTTGTGCTTGGTGGTATGATATGGCATAGGGAGTAACAAGAAAAATTGGGGAGTGGACTTCATCATTTCTCAACAGAAATAGTGAATAAATATAGAACCAACGGGAACTTTAAGTAATTCAACACCATCCGTATCACGAACATAACAAGAATGCTTTCTGAAGGCAAACTTCCAAATCCGAATCATAAATTGACCGACATAAAACAATTATGCCCCAGTCCTCCACGAGTATACCTTAGAGGATTACACTATCACCAATGACATAATCTCCATAACCCATAATAGCACCAAACTGATCATTCCCGAATCTAACTGTCCCGATAAACTTTTGTTACAAATTCATGACCTTGAGCGATCCCCCGTCATATGTTTTGAACAGCCTGAGTCCAAATACAAAAGGACGATTTGTACTGACTTGCAATGAAAACAAAGAAAAGTGAGTTTGGAAAAGTGGATCCCCAAAGTTGGTTGGGTTCCCCGAACGGTTTAGCATCAGCCATGGTTGACATTCCTGTAAGTTTTAGTGAACCAAGTTAAAGGCAACTGATCACTTTAATGGTGAATGTTCTTCCTGTGGGTCTCCATTGATAACCAACATGTAAGTGTTGTATGCCCGATGGTATTCCAAATTTTGTTTGAATATGTTTAGGTTTCCACACTTTGTAACTTGCTTAGGTTTCCAAACTGCTTAACTATACGCCACTTCATTTATAGACATAGGGGGATCATTTCACCACAGAGTGCAAATAAAGAAACCCCACGCATATCAAGTTTAGCCGCAAATAAACCATTTGTTACATGTTTGGCACACAGAAATGAGAATTCTAATTAAAAACAGTAAACGCTTAGAGCTAATGACTAAATCAACCACGATTCGTGTTTTAAGACTAGATCTAAGTGTCCTCGGGTGGGTCTTCCTACTTACACAAGCTTTCACTTTTATGCTGGCGGAATCCTATGTTTTCTTGAGTATGCTCCTAGGCTGAGATCCGCTAGCATCAGTGCAACTGTTTACTCCTGTAGAAGGAGGCACAGGGACATTAGACTTCTGAGTATGCATTGGCTCTACATGTTTGTGTGTAGTACTACTTGATGTTGCAATTTGGTCCTCAAAGGTAGGGGTGTTCAAAAAAAACGTGAAACCGACGAACCGAGCCGAACCGCTCAATCTGAAACCAAAAAAACCCGAAACCGAAGAAACCAAAACCGAAAAAAACCGAAACTGAAAAAACCCGCTTATAATGGTTCGGTTTCGGTTTTTACTTTTAGATATCCGCAGTTAACCGAACCGAACCGTGCATATTATACATGATTATTTTCTAACTAATATTTAAATAATTGTACAAGTATTAACCGATTATTGCAATACTTTTATTGTATAATGACTTTTTCGCTCGTAAAGTAAACATTTGTAAAAATCTATGTGTGAAAATTGATTAATGTGATCGTAATCTATAACGTCAAGTAATAATTTTTTTGTTAATTACGTTTATATATGGAATAATTTAAATGCAATTATAGTAACGAAATACTTAAGTTTTATAAGACTTTACATTCAACGTCATTTAATTTTTGCTAGAAATCTACATTTTATGTTCAAGACTTGATGTTATTTTCTATAACGGTTAAACTCTATTAAAACGTCAAAAATGGTTAACCGTGACCCCAACCGCCAAGTACCGCTCACTTCTGGGTACCCGCATGTTCCAGTTTAAACCCCGCCTAGTAACGGTTTCGGAGCGTACGGAAAAGTAAAAATTAAATTACCTGCCCCTCGACGGATAGTAAAACTTCCAACAAACCGAACCGAGCCGCCCCGTTGAACACCCCTACATCAAAAGGTAACTTGCTTTTTCCTAGGGGTGTGTGCATGCTTCTTATCTTGTGGATTGAAGACCTTTGACAGGTTGACCAACTTCGATATTCAAATCGTTCCTGAGAATGCTTAGAGTAACGGCAAGCAATGCGAGTGATCTATCTAAAGGTCTTTCAACTTTGGCTTCTTCAACTATTTCGCGAAGTTAATCTACAAATCCTTAAGATCCTAAGATAAACCTATGATGAACTTCCTATGTTCTAATGCGAGGGGGAATAGGTTTTCAACACTATAACATACTTTCCTAGTGCAAGTACATTTGGTTTGACCTGATTTGTAGTGACACATGAGACCGGTATTCTAAGTTGGACCATTTAACTCTCATTTTCATTCCTAAAGGGCAGTTATCTTTCTGTATGCTTATCCACACATCTTATCTTGATCGAATCATACAATTCCTTGTAGTGCTGCTTAATCTTTGCATTTTCTGCCCTAAAAAGCTCATTTTGTTCTTGAAGACCATTAACCTTTTCAGTTAATTGTGAGATCTGAAAGTCTCGGGCCCTAAAATCAAGTGTTCGATCTAGTTCACTACGGGTCTCCTTAAGTTGAGATATTTCCATTTTTAGCTTTTGGATGACGTTGTCTTTTCCTTGAAGTGAAGCTTTCATTTGACCGAATCACAAAAACAGAGTTAAAATCAGGAATATCATTAACGGAATTAAGACGGGGTTTATTCAGGACAACTATCTTTAAGGTTTGGATACCTTAAACAAGTAAGTTTGAAGTGATTTACCTCAAGATTGGAAAAACTTTTTAAAAAAAGTTCGTTATAATTATCCTTAAGGATATTATCACGTAAACTTAGAAAGCATCTGCTTCAAGTTCCAAAAAACGGGCTTTGACAACATGATATGAGCCTTGTGTCATTTCATACAATCTAGATACAGTAAGCTCAGAAATCGATGCAAGACATAAAACACTTCTTTAGACCAACCACACGATAATATTATCATGTTCAATAAGAAGGTTTTTTCCGTTCAATCTCATCATGTTTCCTAATCCACAATCCTTTTGGATCCAGTTCAGCTTCCAACTTCAATCAAAGGCATCACTCATTTCTTTAACTTCTTTGTTAAAGCATTTTTGAATGCCCACAAAAAGTTCTTGAAGAGTTAGAAAATGAGAACATGACCTCCGTGAGGTAACATGTCTTTGGTTTGTTCAAAACCCTTTCCTCCCCTTCAGTGATCCTATTGGTGTTGATTCTCTTTATTTACAGGTTTTCCTTAAATTCGGAAAAAAGTTGTCGTAAGTGTAAAAAATGTTAATTTTTCACTTGACATTTTTGGAGTTAGACAGCAACTCTTGGTGGGACAAGCGTTGCAGGTGTATTTTTGGAGGATACCACAAGTCAATGCTTTGATTGGTCCTGATGTTCGCTCTTTTGGAGTACTTCAATCTTTCATCTTAACAATATCCTTTGAGTCCAAAATATTTGTTCCGGGGGTCAGTTGTATTTATGTGAGTAGAAGGTCGCTAAAAAATTCTCTATTCGACGAATTAGGCGTGAAATATTAGAACCTTATTATCCACTTACTATGGCCGGTGCATGATTGGATGTGACAATTACATGACCACTATATAGGGCAGGCTGAACTTGCCTTGCACGATGTAGACATAAGGGGTTCTTGTAGCCAATAGCTACCTTATTCAGTTCATCATAATACAGACCTAGTTAACACATACATGTGAACTGTTTGAAAATAAGACCTTGGCCTTTTGTTTGAATAATATTAACCGACCTTATCTTTTAAAGCTTTTAAGTCCAAAAATCTCAAGGTATCTATTTTATTTCTTATTTAAATCCTTTTTCAAAGATGTAACTCATCTACCATTAACTGTTATTTGATGGGTGAGAGGCAAGTTGTAATTTTAACAGAATGAAGTTGCTTTTTCAAACTCTTCCTTAATATTATACGGTCACATAATAAACTTTTCAAGTCTTGCTCTTAATCTTTTGTTCTCTTTCTGTTTAATTCAAACCTGGCACGCTTTTCATACTGTTCAAGCTTGTTTCCTTGTATATAGCAAGTTCAACATTTAAATGAATTATCAGCTACTGTTATTGTTGGTGCGTTAAGACAGATTGGGCTTTAGGCTCAATGCAAATCATTATCTATCATCATCCCGTACATATCAATTTTGGAACCAGTAGCATTTGCATTATTTGATATAAACTGGCACTAATGGCGTTGTCTTTACATACTGACATATGATCCATATACTATCACTGTCTCGTCATAATCGCATGTGAGCAAACACTGTAGCTTGTTGTACATCGCTGCATCCCCCCAGTTTCTATAAGATGTTAACAAATAGCATCTAAAAGAGATCATTGTCATGTACCTCAGATCAGATTCTGATCATAAGAGATAAGACGTCTGAATCATAAGACGGACCAGCTTTATCATAAATTAGATATGCGGTTGATAGATTGGCCATGAACAGGCTTTGTGCTGTGGGATCCTCATCAATGTCAGAATCGTAAGCATCACAGTCATAAGCTTGAAACACATTATCCACTTTGAGAGCTAAGTCCTGAACCGGTTGCTCATCCACATCTTCATTAACAGCATTGTCTTGTCCACATGCTAGAAATAATAACTGCCCTTCATCCAACACTACCCTATTCTCTTAAGCTTGCATCAGCATCATCTTGTCTTTGAAGTATTCAGAGTTCTATGGACGCTTGGGTTGAGTGCAATTCCTTGCTATGTGTCCTACCCCGTTGCAGTTGTAGCACTTAATCTGCCTAGCTTGACCTGGATTACCGTTCCCAACTCTGTTCTGTGTTCCCCCATAACCGGTTGTACATGCACCCCGTGCATTGTTACCCTGTCCTCTGTTTTGTCGACCCTGAACATTCTGAACCACAACCCTGCCATCTTGTACTGTAGCTTGATTCCTTAGGTTTGATGAAGTTCTGAGTTGATTGTTTGTTTGAGGAAGGAAGGTTTTATATGATTGGGTGAGTAAGGCAAGTGTGTTGGTTAGGTTCTCGATTAGGTTGTCAGTTGGAGAAAGTCCCAAGTCAGATTGTGAGGTGTCAACAGAGTGTGGTTGATGATATGTGGTTGGTGGAGTTGTGGATGATTGTGAATGGTAGTGGTGAGGTGAGACACTTGAAATCAAGGAAAGGGGATCAACTGTCTGTTGAGTCAAGCGTTCCAACATCATCTTGTTCTCGTTGGCATGTGCCTAGTGCTGTTTCAGATAAGCATACAGTTGATCATAGTTAGAATCCTTTAAACCTTTGTTAAGTTTCACAGCTGTTACGAATCTACCCCATTCAGGCAACATGTTATTCACAAACTTGGAGTTCAACTGTATTTTTGACATTTTCATCTTGATGTTCCGCATGTCATTAATGAGCTTGGCAAACCGGACATAGTAGTGGTGAATGGTTTCGCCTTTGTTCTGATGAAAGTGTTCAAAGTCATCGTACAATTATGATTCACGGTCTTCCTTTGTTAATTCAGAGCCTTCCAAAAGCATCTTAACATTGTCTCATATGTCCTTTGCATCTGTGTAATGATTGATGAGTGAATAGATGTCTTTTGGTGACCCTTGAAGTAGGATGTTTGTTGCCTGAATGTCTGCATTGTATCTATCCTTCTCATCCTGTGTGAGATCTGAGTAGATACGAGGCCGTTCAGGACCTA
>BQNB010021095.1:0-13382 GCA_026074375.1 Tanacetum coccineum | reverse complement strand
AAAAAACTCATTTGCGTTTATAATAAAACTGAGTGGCTGATTACTTGGTTGCTGTGACCACACTTCTTCTTCCTGCAGTTTGTAGCCCTTAGGGGAAGACGAGCATAACACCTAACAAAAAGCAATTTTGTTACATACAATGAAATAATCAATGAAAACAATACACAAAATAAACTCAGATTTTGAATGACCTAAAAAGATGCAAACTACATATAGAATCCAAACAAGTTTAAAAGCACAACACAACATTGTTGTGAAAAATATAATACGCAATGAACAACAAGGCGAATCTATGTTCACTCATTGGCATTATTTAGAGAACAACTTATAGATGAGATATGTGATACAAACGCATATATGAAACAAGCAAATGTCACCCAAACATAATTGTAAACATCAAAAGACAAAGAAGAGAACAACTCACTTGAGGCAAAAAATTTTGTCTTGATTGTACTTCCGAGCCAAAGCCAATGAAGAAGGCGAGAAGACCACCTTCAACGGCCCTCCTCCCCTCGGCCTTAAGACCAAATGAAGAGTGGACTCTAAACAAACAATGAAAAATCAAAAATTAGACAACACAACAAAATAAGAAAAATACAATTCGAATCCATCCGAATATACCATCAAATCTATACGTCTTTGCGCAAATATGTATGTCAAGCAATTGTAGTAAAACAATTTCAGTAAGGATTAAAACGTAATATACTCAGACAATAAAAACTGAATTGGTACGTGGTTGTTTGATGTGATTTTATTGATGTTGAAAAAAACTAAAACCTTTTTTTATAAATTCATTAACTACGTTATTAGTTACACGTTTACTACATAAAATATATAAATAAATAAAAAGAAGTAAACCTTTTTGGATGTTGTAATCGGCAAGAGTACAGCCATCTTCAAGTTGTTTTTCTGCAAATATCAACCTCTGTTGGTCCAGAGGAATACTTTCTTTGTCCTGAATCTTGACCATACCGGTGTCGATGGTGTCAGATGACTCAACCTCAAGGGTTATTGTCTTCCACAAATATCTGCATAGTTTTCTGGTTCTTGAATAGCAGAAAAGAGGTCGTGAATATTGTATTAAAATTGATACGTTGATTGAATTGCAATATGTGGTTTAAATAGAGCTAACAATTCTAATTCTAAACCGACTAATATACTAAAGTTTCCTAATTAAACGAATATAGATAAACATAAAAGATGTTTCCTAATTAAACTGAATTCCAAGTTTTTATCATTATATATCATTGTTTAAGGTTTAAGGGCATGGTAGATGTTTTTGTTATGTGAATTGATTACGTGGCACATGATTGCTTTAGATCATTCACCATCTTCAATATGGTTACCTTCGAATTTAACTTTTATATAAAGCTGGTTAAAGAAAAGGTATGGGCATATGAAACTCTTAGTATGGTCATGAATGATGTTGTAGAGGATCAAAAATTAACTTAGAGTTCTTTTTTGTATATGATACTTTTTTTTCCAAAACAACTTATAATTTTATCCAACACCCAAAGATCTCCAATAGCTAGATGCCAAAGGGAAAACATAGACAAATCACACCAATATTACAAGGGAGTATAACAAGAGACTGGACTATGTTCTGCTCTAGAATATATAATTGCTTTTTTTCATGGACTTGTAACCTAAAAAAAGATTGTCTCTGAATTTTTCCTCAAAACACCTTAGCTGAAAAGAGTGATATAGCTTCTTTATATGCGGTCTGAAGCTTTCTAACAAAACCCAATATACCAGTACGGTGTGCATGTGACGGAAGTAGGAAAGCCCACTTAGAGAACACCGTAATCACGAAATGGGAAAATAGAGAACCTAAATCAATGTTCCTTTTATCCAGATTAACATGAGTTGGGAGTCTGTCTGTATCCGCTATCCATAGCCACTTCCAGTCATCGATGTCGTTAGAAAACGAGATATTACCAGTATCGTTTTCTAAACAATTAAGGTCATCCTGCTGCCACCTGAATCTCATGAGTCTTTTTCATTTCTAGTGCCAAAAAATCAAACCATTTAACAATGAGATTTGAACTTTTATCTTGAGAGGAATAAATATATGATACTAAATATGTGACGCCTGATAAATAATATGTAGATGTAGCTAGCTATCCCATGAAATAGAGGGAGTATGTCATTTACATTGCGGCAGAACTTATCCTAGGCGATGTTGTTGCAGAAGGACAAAAAGATTTAAGAACAATGTAAGAAAAACGACATACAGTAAATACATATATGCTAATATATTACGTTTGGATACCTACCAAATGCATACATATTTGATCATGTTAACCCTCTCTTGTTTATAACACGACTTAGGAGTTAAATGAAAAAGGGAGTTAACATCCTCTTCATATATGTTAAGCCTCTCTTCATATATGAATTTCTAGATTCGGGTATCTAGAAAAGATACTTTAGGTGATGAAATCAAAATCCTTTCTCATACTTGGATCTTACATAGAAATAGCAAAGTGAATCCTATTTGGTTCGATTGGATTAGTGAGCAAAAGCATGCTTGTACAATCTCATTGTTATCTTATTTTCCTCTAAAACGCTAGAGTGTTTCCAGTAATATTGTGGTTTGTAAAAAAATGATTTTATCGTGAATACTTATGGATACAAAGGATCATAAGGTAATTTGGAAGTTAGACGAGAAAGAGAGTTAAAACGAGGAATCAATATCATATTACTAAAGCATCACCTTCAGAAGCCTTGTGATGGTAAAAAAAAGTCTGACTCATTAGCAACGCAATTGGCTTGCACGTGCAGCAAATTTTGACCCATTCTCAACTCCTGAATTTGCAGCCCCTTGAAAAGGAAGCAAAATTCAGAACAAGTGGAGAAAAGGCTTAAGAAACTAGAGTGTGGGTCGGATGCAGAATCAAGTAAGACATGCAGTAGACACCACAAGAAACTTAAGAGAGAAAAAAGTGCCTATTGGATCTACATAAAGTAAGCAAATAAACAAATTGTTGAAGATTTTTAAGAACAGGATCCAGTTGTTCAACCGCTGGATGGGATAGCTGATGAACATGAATAACTAAGGGGGATATTAAGACGAGGATGACGAAGAGGAAGTTGAAGTACACATCAGTAGAGAATAGTGGTAAGTGTACTAAGGAATATGCGATATTTCGGGGAAGGATATATATGAGGCTGGGAAAGAGGGGTGGTGGTTGTTGATAGAGGTTTGTTGTGATATATTGTGGCAACCTGTTGGGACCTGCTAATTACTCTAGTGATAGAATACTTTATAATTATGATTAGGTTTTCATTCGTTATTTTGTGCCTTTAGCATTTGTGTGACAAGGCACGGTGTACAAAGGGTTGTTCTGCGATAAGACGTTGTATCCATAAAGAAGTCAAACATTGTAGATGTAAATCAGCTACACTGAGTTTGTTTTTTTACTGAAGTTTTCATTCTTGCTCAGATAAACCACCAGAATATAGTAGAAGTTGTTAGGTTGTTGTTTAAAATTTGAAGTTCCATTATTGGTATACCAGTAGATACCCTTTCAGAAAATCTTGATAATGGGACAGAAGTTTCTAAGTTATCATGGAAACAACGCAATTCAACAGTTTATATTGTGCCTTGCTTTCTTTTATGCTGATACATTAATTGCTGAATGTACTAAAGTTTCCTTCACATTTTATATCAATTTGACAGCAAAACAATCCTATCATGTTTGTCTCATGTCCTTAGGTTTCATGCAATTCTTTAGCACCAGTTGAATTAGTCATGCACATATAACTAGAGAGCAAATCCTAGAGTAAATTATGTAATGAACCACAACAATTTAGTTCCCACTCATCTTTAATCATTTATGCTATAGACCTACAATACTCACAAATAGGAAAAAAAGACTAAAAATGAAAAAAGAAAAAATATACTAAGCTTCAAATTAGAATGCCTGTAGATTAGCAAAATATGCAAGGGGTATCAACAAGTTCCTCTCCAACGGACATAACACTCCCAGGTCAATAATTGCTCTTCTTCTTTGGCCTTAGGCATATAGGTCCCTCTTTGGCCTTAGCCGTAATTACAAAGGAAAAAAAAGTTAGACCAATTATTCAAAAATAAGGACTATTAAACAATGCTCATTAGCAGTCATAATAAAATTGAGAGACTGATTACTTGGTTGTTGTGGACACACTTTTCTTCCTGCAGTTTGTAGCCCTTGGGTGCAGACGAGCATAACACCCAACATAAAGCAATTTGTCACATACATGGAAATGGTCAATGTAACAATACACAAAATAAGCTTAAACTTTGAATGACGCAAAAAGATGCGAACTATAGAATCCAAATAAGTTAGTTATAAAGATAATCCGCAATGAACAACAAGGCGAATTTAAATTCATAAATTGCTTTGTAAATTAAAAAAAAAAGAAACCTAGAATTTAATATGTTAACCGGTTCAGCTTAATTGAACAGAAAACAAAAGATGAAGAAAACCTATAATTTCTAATATTTTTTTGGGGTAAGATATAAAGAGGTAAAGACCAATGAAAGCAGGTCTGATCTAGAATTATTTAGAAATGATAAATGTGATACAAACTAATTTGAAAATTATTTAGAGATCAGAAATGTGATACAAACACATATATGAAATAAGAAAACGTCATCCGAACATAATACATATCCACTTTTATTAGTAAACATCAAAAGATAAAGATGAAAACAACTCACTTGCGGCATATTTTTTTGTCTTGATTGTACTTCTTAGCCAAATCCCTCAAAAAAGGATCATATATCCGTCCTCCCCTCAGCCTTAAAGACCAAATGCAGAGTCGACTCTGACCAAACAATGCAAAATCAGAAACTAAACAACACATCAATTTAAGAAATACAATTAGAATCCAGCCAGATATACCATCAAATCTATGTTTAATTTCTTTGCGCGATTATGTGTGTCAGCAATTTTAGTAAAACAATTTCAATTCCTTATCTGATAACAGTGAGGATATAAAAAATATGATATACTCATAATTATTAAATTTATAATAAAAACATACTGAATTGCAACATGTGTTTGATTTAATTCTAGTATAAACAAACACAATTAACACAAACTCCTAAATTAATTAATGCAAATTGTAAAACAGTAGCTAACAAACCAATACCAGTCAAAAGTCAAAAGCGCAACATAACAATTTTTATACAACAAATTGATATTGAAATTAAAAAACCTAAAACCTCCTTTGTAAATTGATTAACTAGAATAATTGATAACTCTCATTTAATTTTTTATAAGTTACATGTTTACGATGAGACTAGCAGTGATTTTAAATAATCATGAATTATATCACATGAAATATTTTTTAAATGCATGATGCATGCATGTTGTGTGTTACTTTTCAACAATTATATATATTGTCCATGGCTGAGATGAATGATTGTTCAATATGAACAGTGCCGGCCCTAGGGGTGGGCGAACGGCCCTGGGCTTAACAGATTACATGGGCGTCTGTTTTGGTTGGAAATGCTGGATAATAAAGTTGTGTTGGTTTTGTGATAGCTTGTTTGACTGTTATTTGGGGAGGAAGTTGTTTGAGGAGGTTGATGTTTATAGGTGAGTGTTGGTGTTTTTAATTGTTTATTTAGGGGTAGGTTATCTGTTGGATAGGTGTGGTGTGGTTTTGCAGAAGGATGTTAATTTTTGTCGGAGGTAATTGGGGTGTGAGTATTGTATCGTGAAGTGAGGCTGGGTTGGGGCTGGTTAGAGTGAAGAGGGGGTGGGGGTGGCAGGGGGTGGGGTGGGGAGGTTGGGTGGGGGGTTTTGGGTGTCAGGTGAGGTGGTTGGGTGTGGTCTGTAGGGGGGGGGGGATTTTGGATTTGTGTTTGTATTTAGAGAGTGGGGCGGTGGGTTTGGTGGCTGCTGGGTGTTTTGTGTGTGGTAAGGGGTAGGGGGAGGAGGGGGGGGGTGTGGGGGGGGGGGGGGGGGGGGTAGGAGGGGGGGGGGGGGGGAGGTGAGGGGGGGGGGGGGGGGGGGTGTTGTGGGGGGAGGGGGTATGGGGGGGGGGGGGGGATGGGGGGTGGGGGGGGTGGGGGGGGTGGGGGGGGGGTAGGGGGGGGGGGGGGGATGTGGGTAGGGGGGGGGGGGGGGGAGGTTGGGGGGTAGGGGGGGATGTTGGTGGGGGGGGAGGTTTGGGGAGGTTTATGGGGGGGGGGGGGGGGTCGGTAGGGGGGGGGGATGGAAGGTGGGGGGGGGGAGTAGGGGCAGGGGGGGCGGGGGGGGGGGGGGGGGTTATAATATAGAGAGAGGGGGTGGGGAGGCGTAGGGGGTGGAGGGGGGGGGGGGTTTAGGGTATTTTTTTTTTTGGGGGGGGGTGGGGTGGGGTTGGGGGAGGAGGGGGTAAGGGGGGGGGGGGGGGGGGGGGGGGGGGGAGGGGGGGGGGGGGCGGGGGGGTTCTCTTTTGGAGGGGGGGGGAGGGGTAACATTCTGGGGGGCAGGCGGGGGGAGGGGGTAAAGGTGGAGGGGGCTGGAAAAAGGGTGGGGGGGGGGGTGGGGATGTCAAGGGGTTTTCTTTGGTTTTTCTTTTTTCTATGGTGGGGGATAGGGGTTTTTAAAGGTAGAGTGTTATTCCTAAAAATTTTACATTTTGTAAGTTTTCGGATGAAAAATAGCTGGGGAGTGGGTATTTTGGTGTGTGAGATGTTATTTTTTTAACTGTGGTGTTGTTTTTTACCGTTAATTTTGTTTGCATTCTTTTTTTTTTTTTTTTATAAAAACTTTTAATTAATTTATTCATGCAATTTATATTCTTTTTTTTTCTTTTTTTTTTCTTTTTATAAATTTTTTGTAATGTTTTTCGATTTTCACCAACCCCACCCACCCATCTCTTTATAATTTGTTTTTATTCTCTTATTAGATTTTTTTTGTTTTTTTATATCTTTTTTTTATCTTTTTCCTATTTTTTCAACTTCGTACTTCATTTTTTTATTTTTTTTTTCCCATTTTTACTTTTTTTTTTTTTATTTTTTTTTTTTTTTAATTTTTCTTTTAGGGGAGGTGTGTGCGGTCTGCCGCTCCTCCAGGGTGAAATCATAGAAATAATTAATTTTAATTTTGTTCCTTATATATATTGTTAGGGTTGTGGTTGTTTTTGGTGTGTTGTTTTTGTTTTGGGATATATATTATGGTGCTCGCGTCCGCGCTGTGTGTGGGTGTGTGTGTGTGTGTGTGTGTGTGTGTCGCCCCCCTGCCAAAACACACCTTCCTCTTCCGGGACCTTGGGGGGTGGATGAGTTGTGGGAAGGATTGCATTTTCTTATTACCTATACTACTACTTCCTTTTTTTTTAATTTCTCATTAAAACAAACTAATAAAACATTTTATTTTAATTATTTACTTTTATAAAATAATATTTCTTAAATTATTAACATAGTTTCTATACTAAATTCCCACACACACCACAACTAACTATCACACAACCCTCTCTCACATAGATACCAATTCCCCACCACACCCTCCCACCAAAACACACAAAACACCAACCCCCACAACACACCCCCCCAAACACCACAACACACAACAAACCCCCAACACACAACCCCAAACCCACCCACACCCCACCACAAAACCCGCACAACCACCAAACCCCCCACCCACCAACCCCCCACACAAACACCAACCCCCCAACACAACCACCAAACCTACACCCTCCCAAAATATAAATAAACTCCACCCCACACTCCACCTTTCCACCACACCCCCCCCCCCACCACCAAACACCCCTCCCACATACCCCCCCCCCACCCACCTCTCCAAAACCCCACACAACACACCACACCACCCCCCCCCCCCCACACACACCCCCCCCCCCACCAACACCCTTCACCCACAAGACACCCACTCTCACACTCTCTCACCACTCCCCCCTCCTCACACATCCCTACCCACACAACACATACACATATAACAACCCCACACACCTCCAAAAACCCCAAACCACCAAACAACAAACAACCACCCCTCACTGCAAATTGTAAAACAGTAGCTAACAAACCAATACCAGTCAAAAGTCAAAAGCGCAACATAACAATTTTTATACAACAAATTGATATTGAAATTAAAAAACCTAAAACCTCCTTTGTAAATTGATTAACTAGAATAATTGATAACTCTCATTTAATTTATTTTATAAGTTACAAGTTTACGACAAGCAGTAGATATAAATATCATTGAATTAAAACACATGAAATATATATAAATGCAAGATGCATGCATGTTTTGTGTTACATTTCAACAAGTATATATATTGTCCATGGCAGAGATGAATGAATGTTCCAATGAAACAGAGCCGGCCCTAGGGGTGGGCGACCGCCCAGGGCATCACAGAAACATGGGGCATCATATTTGGTTTGAATGAATATGATAATAAAAGTTGAGATGTTTTTGTAAAGCTTGTATTGCTGAAAATTGTGTATGAAGAAGATAGATGGAGGTTGATGTTATAGGAGAGAGAAGGAGAAATAAATATTTTATTAAGTGGTAGGTACAGTTGTTACGTGATGATATGAAAAGCGACATGAATAAATTATTTACTTCGTAAAAAGTTGTGAGAGTAAATTCACTTTACTATCTTCAGTTAATTTTCAGTAACTATACCTTTTTGAGTTTTAGGCTGTGTTTGGTTTTTAGAACGTATGTATGTTAATTTATACAGTATCATATTAATTTATATGAAGACGGTTTTGTGTGCAAAATGCAAAGAGAAATACAAACTCTCTATTGGCGTAGTGAAATTAGTCTACATGGAAGAAAAAGAAAAAGACCAGGTCATGTACTTCTTTAATTGTAAATTGTTTGTATATTTATATGAACTTCGTTTATTTATTTCTTATCGTTTTTAGTGTAATTTATTAAGTTGATAGCGGATTTTGTTTGCAATCCATAACTCTCAAAGATAGTGTCTTGTTCTTTTACAATACTTAGCACGCGCATCAGGAAGGAAGGATAGTGAGGGCTAAGAGACGTTTGGGCCCCTTTAAAATTTTGACTTTTTTAGTGTGTTTTCTTTATAAAACATACTTGTATTAGAACACTTTTAAATCTGGCCCTCGAAAGTGAAATAACATGATTTCGGCCCCGTTAAAAAGGTCGTTCAAGCTCCGTCACTCACTGACGGGCATTTTCTTATACTTTCGCTCAGGGCATCAAAAATGTCAGGACCGGCCCTGCAATGAAATATAGGAGGATCTTGAATTAACACATGTTTATAAAGCCAAATCACATTTGCTCTCGTTTTGCAATAACTGTAATATGATGGAGGCAAGTACATAGAGGCCTAGTTGTAATTATACAGGAGTTGATGATTTAAATTTTTTTCATGTCAATGATCCTATTTTTCATGTTATCATCCTCCAAAATCTAACATACCATTCTCGCAAAAAACCCAAAAATACACAACAGTGTAACACTTATGAAATAAATACAAAAGTTAATAAACAGCTAAAAAAGGAAAAACCTTTTTGGATGTTGTAATCGGCAAGAGTACGGCCATCTTCAAGCTGTTTTCCTGCAAAAATCAACCTCTGCTAGTCCGGAGGAATACATTCTTTGTCCTGAATCTTGGCCTTAACGTTGTCGATTGTGTCGGATGACTCAACCTCAAGGGTTATTGTCTTCCTGTCAATGTTTTCACAAATATATGCATTGTCTTTCACTTTCTCAATGTACGTTAATTTCATGGGATATATTGTGAGAGGTTTTAGAGTATTATCAATGCTTGGGCTTAATTTACGTATTAATTAACCGACTGTATTAATATTATTGTCACCGATATGATATTTTAGGTTATGTATATGTCTTAGTTTAAGATGGTCTTTTACTACGTAATATGCTTAATATAATAGACCTAACAATATTAATTCTAAACCGATTAACAAAAATCACAAAGTTTCCTAAATGAATACTAAATCCTATTTAAACTAAATGCCTTGTTCCCAAAGTTTCTTAATCCACAAGAAGAAAAGTGAGAACGGGAGACCATATTTTCCCCGGGGACACATGTCGTCGGGGAAAACGCACTAAACGACAAAAAACGATCCGACGTGGCGCATAATGTGTTAGACTATTTTGGTCAAACTGACCAAAAGTTTCCCCGGAGACATGTCGCCGGGGAATGTTTGGTTCAACTTTGACCAACTTTGACCAATTTTGGCATCATAAATTTTGGCGGAAAATTTTCCCGCTCGAGTTTCCTTGGCGACATGTCGTCAGGGAATCTTTTTGACCAAATTTGACCATCATTAACAGCGTCATTAGTGGTAACAACTATGGGTGTGACGTGGCCCTCCCCGGGGAAAAGTTTGGTCCTGTTTGACCAATACGTTGACTAAAATATTTTTGGCGGGGTGTTTGCCGCCAAACTTTCCCCGCCGAAATTTTCCCGGGGAAAAAATGTGGGGAATCCTCTGTTGAACATCTCATGTACAACGATATCATATCGACTCCTCCGTTGAACATCTCATGTACAACGATACCATCTTGACTCCTTCGTTGAACATCTCATATACAACGATACCATCTTGACTACTCCGTTTAACATCTCAAGGACAACGATACTACATCGACTCCTCCGTTTAACATTTCATGTACAACGATACCATATCGACTCCTTCGTTGTACATCTCATGTACAACGATATCACATCGACTCCTCCGTTGAACTTCTCATGTATAACGATAGCATCTCGACTCCTTCGTTGAACATCTCATGTATAACGATAACATCTCGACTCCTCCGTTGAACATCTCATGTATAATGATACCACATCGACTCATCCGTTGAACATCTCATGTATAACGATACCACATTGACTCCTCCGTTGAGCTTTTCATGTATAACGATAGCATCTCGACTCCTCCGTTAAACATCTCATATACAACGATACCATCTTGACTCCTCCGTTGAACATCTCATGTACAACGGTACCATCTTGACTCCTCTGATTAACATCTCAAGGACAAGATACCACAGCGACTCCTCCGTTGTACATCTCATGTACCACGATATCGAATCGACTCCTTCGTTGAACTTCTCATGTATAACGATAGCATCTCAACTCCTTCGTTGAACATCTCATGTACAACGATACCATCTTGACTACTCCGTTGAACATATCATGTACAATTATATCAAATCAACTCTCCGGCGAACATCTCATGTATAACGATACCACATCGACTCCTCCGTTAAACTTTTCATGTATAACGATAGCATCTCGACTCCTCCGTTAAACATCTCATGTATAACAATAACATCTTGACTCCTCTCTTGAACATCTCATGTATAACGATACCACATCGACTCCTCCATTGAACATCTTATGTATAACGATACCACATCGACTCCCCCGTTGAACTTTCATATATAACGATAGAATCTCAACTCCTTCGTTGAACATCTCCTGTACAACGATACCATCTTGACTCCTCCGTTGAACATCTCATGTATAATGATAGCATCTCGACTCCTCCGTTTAACATCTCAAGGACAACGATACCACATTGACTCCTCCGTTTAACATCCTATGTACAACGATACCACATCTACAACGACGATATCAAATTGAGTCATCTGTTGCACTTCTCATGTATAACGATAGCACCTCGACTCCTCCGTTGAACATCTCATATACAACGATACCACATCGACTCCTCCGTCGTACATCTCGCGGACCGGATCGAACCGAGAAACCGGCCCGAACCGGACCGAACCTATTTCGGTCCGGTCCTCGGTTTGTTGTTTTGGCCTAAATCGGTCTTAGTCCGATTCGATCCATTTTTTTAAGTCCGGTTCGGTCTCAGTCCGGACCGGCCGAACCTATTAAAAGTAAATTTTTTAATAAAAGTAAATTTTTAAATAAAAGTAATTTTTATTAAAAAAATCATATATTTTATAAATAATAATTATATTAATACTAATTAAAAAAATTCTTTTTTAATAAAACTCTTTCCCCGACGACATGTCGCCGAAGATTATATTCGACACGTAAACGAAAAGTTCCAATTACCCGCCAAGACACTAAATGACAAAGCACCAAAACTTTCCCCTGGGACATGTCCCCGGGGAATGTCGACGGGGATTAAAAAAGCACAAAAAGCAAATTTGACCTAAACACTTGACAACAAAGAGTTATATACCAAAACCACCACTCCACCGGCGACTCAATTGCATAAACCACCACTCCACCACTCACAACTCTCTCCACCACCACTCCACCGCTCACAACTCACTCCACCAGAACCATTCACTTGCACACGAGCACTCAATAAGCTGAAATAAGCTCTCCTCCTCTATAAGTTTAATTCTTCTTCTTTTAATCCTCTAAATGACTATTCTTCTTCTTTTTTTAACCCTCTAAACACACAAATAATTAGCTCTAAAAGGTATGATTTTAGATTGTTATGATTTTTAAAATTTTTGTAATAAGCTGGTAATAAGGTGATAATAAGCTCAAAAAAAGAAGCCCGGTAATACTAATAAGAGGTTTCTTTTTAATAATTTGTTTGGAATAAGTTGTTGATTGGAGTCTTTTGGAATAAGCTGTTAATTAGAGTCTTTTGGACTAAGTTGTTAAGCCACTAAGGTAATGTATTACGTTTTTCTTTTTTAGTAGTCTTTTGGTATCTTCGGGGACATGTCATCGAGGAAAGTTTTTAGTGATTAATTAAAGTTTGTCGTGTTTAATTTGGGCAGCCGAGACACCTGACCGCAGCCGGGACACCCGACCGCAGTCGAGACATTCGAGATAGTCCCGACTATAGCCGATACACCCGACTGCGGTCGAGAAACCCGAGACGGTCCCGACCGCAGTCCTGACCACAGTAGTATTCGTTAAACAACTTGTTCTGATAGGATATACGTTTGGATATGTTATATGTTTGGATATGGTAGGAAATGTGATTAGGGTTTACGAGATTGACGAGTTGGTTGCGGTTTATGGGGAATGTCGTTTGATAAAGGGTCATGTATTAGAGGATCGTGTTTAGGGGGAATGTCGTTTGATATGGTAGGAGATGTGATTACGGATTTGCAAGATTGACGAGTTGGTTGTGGTTTATATGCAGATAAGCAGTTTTTTTATAAGCAAACCCAAACAACCCTTTAATGTTGATAAGCAGCTTATCAAAATAAGCTATGTAGTATGCGGAAATGGAAATGTGTTATTTAAATAGCTTATTAGATATGCAAATATGTTTTTTGCGATTAGATATGTGTTTGGTTATGCGGATATGCTATTTAAATATGCGTTTGGATATGTTATGCGTTTGGTATTTGTTATATTGAATGTTCTAGGATTTTAGTGATTAATTTCGAAAAATCCTCGTCTGAAGTTAATCATCCTATAGAAAACCCGTC
>BQNB010021094.1:54461-64668 GCA_026074375.1 Tanacetum coccineum | reverse complement strand
ATGGGCCGTGAGCTAGAACAAAAACAAGTCCAACAAAAAATCAAAAAAGACAGAAAAATGTAAATAACTCATAGTAAATGAGGGTTTTGGGCTTCAAAAAATCCTTAACCAGCGTACGATGGTTATAGTGGCGTCCGCCTCGTTTTTCTCTTCGATTTGAGTGGTTACGGGACTGAAACGGACTTACGGATCAAAAGTTATGTTTGTTTTACTGAAGCCCATTTCTTCACACGATCTTGGGCTTCTAAAAACAAGTCAGTCCGTTCTTTAATACTTGGGCCTCCATCAGTTGTTATTTGATCTTCCAGCATTGCAATTTTCTTGTTCCGTCTCTCTATTGTTTCGATCAAGTCTTGTATATCATCTTCCCAGTTGTCTTTTTCTGCGATCAATGTTTGTATAGTTTCTTCATCTTTTATGTTTTCTAGTTTTGAAAGTTTCATCACTTTGCCACACATCTCAATCAAAAGCAATTTTGTGGCACTACAGCTTTTGTTGCATTTCTCACAAAAAATTTTAAAAATGCTCGCATATAAACAAAGATTTTGGTGCTTGTGTGGATGATGAGGGCATCACTAATGCTGATGGTGGTGGTGTGATGGACTTGTTTTTCTTTTGCTATTGTTTGTGTCGGAAGAAGAGGAAAATGAGGACGTCATTGGTGTTTCACTTTAATTTGTTGGAACATGAAGATGAGGAGGAGGAGGATGATGATGATCTTTAAAAGTGATAAATGACGTACCATTTTCATGACTAAATAGCCATAGTCAACTCATTTGCTTTGCTGCCAAAGCCTTCAATGGATATCGAAAGGACGATAATAATTGCGAAGCACCTGCGTAGGACTGCGAAATGATGCAACCAGTTAGTGGGAACTAATTTGCACTCAATTCTTTTTGAGATTTGCTACATCCACAAAATATTTACAAACAAACATCCACAAAGAGGTGTTGTTAATGTGTGATTGGTGTATTTTGATATTTTTTTTTTTTTTGAATTAAGCCAATCAAAAATAAACAACACATCTTTGTGGATGTTTGTTTGTAAATATTTTGTGGATGTAGCAAATCTCATTCTTTTTTATTGGGACGCTCCATTTCATGTATCACATACTTGTAACACACTCAAATCCTTCTTTGTATGCTTATACATTGGTGTTTGCATAACCAAAAAAATAGATCGTACATTTAAATTTAACACATGTGCACCACAACGTACATGTATAAATTTCCCATCACAAAGTAA
The DNA here is from genome assembly GCA_026074375.1 of Tanacetum coccineum. Taxonomy (NCBI): domain Eukaryota; kingdom Viridiplantae; phylum Streptophyta; class Magnoliopsida; order Asterales; family Asteraceae; genus Tanacetum; species Tanacetum coccineum. Next base: position 63,423 of record BQNB010021094.1, on the reverse strand, counting down.
CACATCATTTAAACATAATGGATCCTTTAAACAATCCACTAAACCATTATTATTCGTTGTTTTATCTAAGGTGGTGGTAAACACATTTTTTCTCACTGCCCCATTCTCTTAAAAAATCATCATAAGAGAACCCGTATGTGTGTGTGGGGGAGGGGGGGTGGGGGGTTCACTCTAAACCACATGAATGATTTCCGCCAAAATGTATTCAAACCACATGGATGATTTTTGTAGTTTACTAAAAAAATAATAAAACTTATTATTACTATCATTATCACTATTATTATTATTATCATTATTATTACTAATATAAATAAATAAAAATAATAATAATAATAATAGGAGCACTGGCACGTCTTGTGGGCGAGATGGTTTGCGTGCCCAACACCTTATGGATTGCTTGAGTGGAGCCGCTGTTGCTGTTTCTAATGAGTTCATCTCCTTTATACCCAAGTGGTGAATCTATTTCTTGCTGGGAACTGTCCCCAGATGTTGGGCGAGTATATTGCCAGTGCTCCTCTTACACCGTTGGTTAAACCAGGTGGTGGTATTCGTCCTATAGCCGTGGGTACTGTCTGGAGACGTCTAGTCTCTAAGGTTAGTGCTATTATGATTGGCCATTCTTTGGATGGTTATTTAGACGGTCTTCAGTTCGGTGTTGGGGTGGCAGGTGGAAGTGAAGCTATCCTTCATTCCGTGAATCGATTGATTGTGGATTGTGGGGATGATGTTGGTCTTTCGATGTTGTTGGCGGATTTCAAGAATGCCTTCAACTTGGTAGATCGAGAGATTATGTTGCGCAAAGTTCGTCTCCGTTGCCCTGCTATTTCACGTTGGGTAGAATTCTGTTACTCTAACCCAGCTAGATTGTATTGCGGGGAGCACACCTTATGGTCATGCCAAATGGTGCAACAAGTTGATCCCCTTGGCCCTTTGATTTTTTCCCTAGTGCTACATCCCCTGATATGTAAGATTAGAGACTCCTTTAGCCTTTCTTTGCATGCTTGGTATTTGGATGATGGTACCATTGTTGGAGATACTATGGTTGTTGGAAAGGTTTTAGAGTTAATTATGGAAGATGGGCCGGGGTGTGGCTTGCATCTCAACGTTGATAAAACTGAAGTTTTCTGGCCAAAAGAAGACCCTCGAAGCAGGCTCGCAGGTATTTTTCCACCTAATATTGCTCGGCCTTTGCATGGTGTTAAATTACTTGGTGGGCCCGCTAGTGTGGATTTTGATTTTTGTAATGAGCTTGTGACGAAGAGAGTGGCCAAAACCATTGGGCTTATGGATGCTATTTCTAAGATTAATGATCCTCAATGCGAGTTATTGCTTCTTCGTTCTTGTACGGGTATTTCCAGGCTATACTTTACTATGCGCACATGCCTTCCCCGTCTCTTCGAGTCTGCTCAACGTTCTTTTGACAGGGCTCTTCGTTCTTCTCTGGAGCGTATTGTCACTGCTTCTGGACCAGGATTTGGTGACTGGCAATGGAGACTTGCCACCTTACCCTTTGCATTTGGGGGGCTCGGTGTCTATTCTGCGGGTGATGTTTTAAATTATGCCTTTCTTGCTTCTCGATTACAGTCTGCTGACTTGCAGACTAAGCTCCTTCGGCATACTAGTATTGTTTCTCCTGGGCCTATTTTCGATGATGCTTTGTCTGTGTTTAATACATCTATAGAGACTGACCTTTTGAGTAATCCAAGTGAGATCGTTGCCCCCAAACTTATGAAGAAAATGGCAGATATATATTTCACAAGGGTTACTAAAAATGCAGAGTCCACATTTTCTTTATCTTCTCGACAGATGGCCTTGTGGACTTTTCAAAGGGAGGATCACACCTCTGACTGGCTTAGGACGATCCCTATTTCCGGTCTGGGGCAAACTATGAATGGTAAGACATATCGTTGTGTTTTGTGTTATCGGTTAGGGATCCCCTTATTTTCTGGTTCGATATCCCTTGTTCAGCACGGTTCAAGGGTTTCCGTTAGAATATTTAGAAGACCCATGAAGTATCGAGTGATGGTATTATCAAGAGAAAAGATATATAAAGAACAATGTCAAATTAAAGAACAAATCCTTCAATCTCATCCATCCATTTTATTTCCATCTAACGGCTTATATTAAATCCTATGTTTATTTAATTAAAAAACTCACTTTCATCCTATTTTTTAAAATTAACATATCTCTCAAACCGTTAATCGTTACGCAAATTTAATTATACCATCGCGAAGATAATTAAATTATCTTTCTATAGACGGACACTTTTATATACTTTCGACGATTTTTTTTTTAATTTTCGCCCAGAAAAAATCACACGTGATTCGAAAAATCTCACGTGATTCGAAAAATCACATGTGATTCATTACTTGAAAAATCACACATAAATTTGTAAATTCACATGCGATTTATGAATTTATGAAATCACACGTGATTTATTACTTTAAAAATCATAAGTGAATTTGTGAAATCACATACGATTTATAAAATAGCACGGGATTTTTAAAAAGAACAAATCACAAGTGATTTTACAAATCACGTGTAATTTTTCTTCGCGAAAATTTTAACACTAAAAAATCGTCAAAAGTATATGAAATCGATTTTTTAGTTACGTCTGGAAAAATCACATGTGATTTGTATCACAAATCACATGTGATTTTATGAAATCACATGTGATTCTGCTATAAAATCACATGTGATTTTTTTCAGACGTGACAGAAAAAAAATATTCGAAAAAAGTTCGTCGAAAGTATATAAAAGTGCCCCTCTATAGAAAGAAGATTTAATTCTCGTCGCGATGGTGTATTTTTTGTCGTTTGACGATTTACCGTTTTCAAGATATTTAATTTTTAAAAAAGAGGTGGAAAGTGAGGTTTTTTATTATTTGATGAAAAATGAATGGCTAGGATGTGTTCTTTTGTTCTTTGATATGTCGTTATTCTTTAATGATCTTACCTCATATATTTACTAGATTCAAGGCCCGCCCCATGGGCGGTTAGCTTCAAGAATTACTCAAGATAAGATTATTAACATAGTTTTTAAGGTATTATTAAACTTAATTACATGTTTACAATAAAACAAATATTTTGTGACTCATAATCGTAAAAGCAATATAGTTTGCAAGCTTCGACATCGGAAAGGATTATTAGATCAAAACCGTGTTAACCACATGTAAACAATGAAGCAATACTGTTTTTCAAGCTTCGGCATCTGAAAGCTTATAATAAAGTTGACAAATTGAGAATGAACGCTTACTCATATCACACATGAAGTGCATCCTTCTATGGAGGAGTTTTTGTCCAACTCCAACAACTTTTGCCATTGTATACTAAACGGAAGATGAAGTTGTCGGTGTACTATGATATTAAAGCATTAGGCATAAAGTTAAATTGCTCGATAAAACTTGGCTCGTTGAATTACATGATGCTATCGGGCCAGACTCTGAACTGGACCACGTACACGTCATTGGATTTTATCGTCCACCATATGCTTCAGCCTTTGGTAGTAAGTGTGACTGAAAGCAGAATCTGTTCATGTAAACATTGCAAGCTCATTAGTGTGACTTCATGTGGCAATAGCCAGTTACAAAACGCAAAACCAAACAGCCCCTTAATGTTTCCTACTGGAATAAACTTTATAATATGTTATAACTTATTACCCAACTCACCCATTTAGCCAAGTCAATATTAGAAGTTACAAAACGCAAAACCAAAAGCAGCTGCGCCTGGATACATCCCTATTTCAGCACCAACTATGGAGGTCATAAACACGTTAGATTCTCCTAGTCTGTTATCCCTCATTCTCTATGCAACAGCTTTGTTTCAAAAATCAAGGAGCCATAAAGTGTAGTACTCTAAGTGTCTTTTTGAACTCAACTTCAGAAATTTGTAGTGGGTGTTGATTCTTTCCTGTTGTATGTTAACAAATAAATAAATATTTCTCGTAACTATATGTAGTGTAAATGAACATAAAAAAATTCTTAAAAGTAGCACTTAATCATATGGCTCACCAATTGCATATATAAATGGGTAAACAAAGAAGGTGTCTCAAAAATCTCAGTGAGACCACGGTAATGCCAAAAAAACAAACAATAATCAGATAGGTTATTAGCCACAAACCTGATGGTGTCATAAAAGGGGTCTTGCAAAATGTTTCACCTAAAAGCATGGAAAAACGTCAAACTAAAGTAATATTGAAGGTCACTATAGTGTAAGTCAGTCAACTAAAAACTATCATTCCCTCGGACCTTTAAAAAGGAGTCAAAGATGCAATAAGCACAAGCTATTGCTCCATCTAAACGATCATGGGTCGATTTAGGTTGTATAAGATACTACATTTATAAAAAAATGCTTAAAAATATTATATAGGATCCTCACAATGTAATATACTAATAACTCCACGTCCCCATTGAATCCCATCACAGGTATATGAGCACAATTGATTTATCTATCTTTTAATAAGCAAACAAATCATTGTACTTCATTGTCGTAATCAATCGAATGTATGCATCACGCAGTTGGTTTCATGTTCTAATTTTATGAGTTATGTTATGTTATGTCTTTGGATCAGTATAGCTAAGTTTATTTTTGAAAGATACTTTTTTGGATAATTGCTTCTTTGTGGACAATATCAGAACTGTCGCATTTGTTTAAATTCTAGTGTTTGGATTGTATCAGTTATTATGTGTATGTAACTGAGTTTTTTCTACATTGTGGTGGCAATACTTACTTGATGAATGCTTCTTTGACTCTGGCTTCGGCTTTGGCTTATAAACAGGAACTGGTGCCTTTGGTTTTGTGTGATGCTCAACAATGGAACAGGTGGTGGAAATGCTGATTTACCTAACATGCTTCAAATATGAAGAGGAATATTATACATTGTAGATTGCAAGGATAACGCCATAAAAAATGCAGCAAGTTAAAAAAGAGTGCTACCTGATAAAGCACAGATGCTTTCAATATTATTGTCCTTACAATCACTACATTCCCCAATCTCGACTGCCTCAACAACCTTTCCTCCATCACCAACCTATCCGGGATAGAAGATGACTGAAGTAGACTAATTCAGAAACAAACGACCAGACCATGTAGAGTAAATACTACCATTTTCTGCAAATTGGATGTGGGAATCAGTTCCACAAGTTCTCTTTGGCCTCTCATGAGCATACAAAATATTACCTATAAATATGTGAGGAATAAAGTTGATGCCAAGAGTATTTTTAAGGGGACTGAGCATGCTCTTAGTGAAGACAACAACAGAGCTTACCTCAGGCTGATTTTGCATTGAAGCAAGCTGACCGTTGACTGAAGGGTCATTAGGATCAACTCCTGGAAGCTGCAAAACCAAACATTCCAAAAATATGCTAATTTTTTTAACTAAAACTATTAAATCTATAATTAATACTACATCCGTCCCAAAATTATTGTCCACTTTTGACTTTTTAAGTCTTTCTTTGTTTACGTTGACTTTAAATATTTTTATTTGTCTTATTTAATATTCGATGCATAATATATGAATGGATTGAATTTTAAATGTATTTTTCATTGGTATAATTTTCATCAAGTATTATGTAACATAAACAAAAATATTTAAGGTTAATGTTGACAAAGAAAGACTCAGAAAGTCAAAACTGGACAATAATTTTAGGACGGAGGTAGTAGTATTCATATAATCACATTTGAAATTTAAAGTTCAGGGAAAATAAGAAATTTATATACTAAAACTAAAACTTATATTAATGAAACTAATTTACATATCATACAAAAAATAAAACAAACACCACAAATAAAAAAACGATAAACCTAACCTGTAAATGATTAGATGCACAAACCATTGAAGCGAAATCACGGCTATATTGTTAACATAAGGGTTATAAACAATTAAATCAAATACAAACTCACAATCCACAAACTTTTTTTAGGTTTTTCATGATTTTTATTGATGCTTTTTGGGTATTCAGATTTCACCGATCATCCTGATTCATGTGGATTCGGTATTTGATAATTTATTTTTGGAATCAATTATAATGACTTGTAAAATAACTGGGGGTGAGTTGATTAATTTGTGGGATGAGTTTTTTGTAAATGAATAGGGCAAACCATTTAAGCGGGTGAATATGGAAGTTTTTGATCCTACGGTTATTAAAAATCCATAATGCCACGTGTTTTTTGATAAGGGGTTTTGGGAGGAGATTTATTTGGCCAAACCTTCCTTTATATAAGAAGTAGATATCGTGTAACTCCAATAGTCCAATGTATTTGTATCTAAGATGGACCCATGTGTGACAAGTATTATAACATAATAACTAGTTTACATATATCTCTTTGTTTTGACATGTAATTATCCGATGTGTTTATCAAACAAAATCTGATATGAATACAACTTCGCATTTGATTGTTTAGGATATAGATAATGACATTTGAAATTTCAATCGTTCAAATCGTATCTTTTTATAATGGGCATGGGTAGTGTAATCGTGTCAATTTGACTGTTTTATATTCAGCCCAATATGAAGCCCAACTAGCTAAGTCATATATTGGATCAAATGGTTTCTCTTTGAAATAGCAAAATGTCGACAGTAAACTAGGTAATATCCACTTAAACTGAAAACCGAAACCAAACAAAACCGAGAAAACTAAATCAAATAACCGAACCGAATTAAATATTTTGTTTTCAGTTTGGATATATGGTTTTTGCAAAATGAAAACCGAACCAAACCGAAATTTGAATTTACATAAATATATATGTTTTTATAAAAAAAACGTTAATACTCTTTCTTAGTAAAAATATATCATCTTTTGAAACTTGAAAAAGAACTGGTGCTAAAAATTTATCTAATTAAATAAATAAATAATAAAAATTATGTAATTCGAGTTATTCATTTCGGTTTAATCCAAGTTAAATTCGATTTTCGAGTTTACCCAGAAAAAATTTTCCAAACTAATCGAAACGAATAAATCGAACAATATAACCAAACCGATCAACACCCAAGTAAACTCAACTATCTTTTAATCTTTTGACGTTTTCTTAAACACAGTAATATTTCAGGCTATGCCATATACTCATTGTGTTTGAAATCAAACGAGATTTGAACTTACAATTCCTTATTTGATTAGTCATTTAGATGTGTTTTGTTTACGCATAGTTCGTAAAGCTAAGTAAAACGACGTGAGATTAATCGTAAGTTCGGTTTCTTATAGAAAATAATATATTTAATTATTTATAAGCAACTTAGATGTATAATATATCTAGTTTATTATCCATTATCTATACATACATAGTAAACATGCATTTAGCGGGATATCCGACCCGATTGGTACCGGTTGACTCGACCTACAACCCAGTCCGTTTACCGGCCCATGTAAATTTTACAAAATACCCCCTACTCCCGCATTATGTGGCAAATTACGAAAACTACCATCACTTTAAATTTTTTACAAAATACCCCCTCCCCTCCACTAACGGCTGTTAAGTAACGACCGTTAGTAACGACTGTTAGTTTAAATTTCTTTTTAATAATTTACGAAAATAGTCTTTGGGATCGGTTGTTACTTAACGAACGTTAAGTAACGACCGTTAACTTATTTTTTTTAGCAATTTACAAAAATAGCCTTTGGGGTTATTGTTCGTTGCAACGTTAGTCCCTCGCGCTCCTCGGCAGCGCGGGTAACACACCTCGTTATCTATACAATAAGCGGGCAAATGGGCTAACCGTCTGCCCTGGGCTCGCTGGTCACTTGGGCTTGGGTTGCGGCTTGGGCTAATTTTTTTTAATGTGCTTTAACATATTTTTATTTGGTTCGTCAAAGATTGACTAAGTCCGTCGTAACTATTTTTCACGCATATACATAGCAAGTCGTTATTCAGTGAGTCACAACAAGTATCAAAAAACCGTAAAATAACCCAGTACACAAACACCCACTACAACATTTACCTCTATCCACGGGGACAAAATTCCCCTATCCCCGGCGACATGTCCATGGGGACTCTTCCTTGGCGACATGTCGCCGGGGAAAACATGTCGGGGAAAGCTCGAAGGGATTCGTTCCCTGACAATTTGCACTGGCGACACAGACGGGCCCACATAGTTTCAGTCAACCAAAATAAGTGCCACGTTGGATGGTTTCCCCGGCGACATGTCGCCGAGGATAGTGTTGTAATTAACAAAGAGATTAAGCAAATGCAGTTCTCGTTAATTAGTTGATAGTTATCCCCGGCGACATGTCACCGGGGAAACTCTCCTATATTTTTGTCTTGTCAACGTGGCCACGTGGCTAGTCTTTTTATTTCCAACTATCCATTTTTTTGAACGGTAAATTGTATTAAAAGACTAGCAAGACGCTAGAAAAATTACAAAAACAAGGATCTAGGACATTTCAACCAAGAGACCCAATCAAAATTATTTTTACACCTATTAGAACACCAAGTAAAAGAGAGTAAAACAATCTCATCCAACAATAGATCTTTATGCGGTTGGGAACTTCCAAACAAAATCTGATTACAGAATTTCCATATCACCCACCACATAACATAGAAGATACCTTCTAAAATATCCTTAATGCCTTTAGGAAGACGAAGAACTTTAAACCAATCAAGCCATTCTTCATAAGACAATAAATTCAGGATATCTAACTCCCACCAATGAGCCACTTTGTTTATTAGAATACGAGCCATATTGCATGAGAATAAAAGATGAGAGCAAGACTCACCCACAGAACTACAAATAGGGCAGCTAATAGTAGGAATTTCAATCCCACGGAGCGACAAGTTTAGCCTTGTTGGAAGCTTGTCCAAAGTCACTTTCTAAGCCAAAATATTGATTTTAATCGAGATTTCGTTAACCCATCTAGTGGGGGCACCTACCGCAGGCAGAAGGTAATCATCAATATAAAGACGAGTTGATTTAACCGAGAACTCACCCGAGGAATCAATTGACCAAACCCATCTATCATTAGAGACTGAA